>JAPYZE010000679.1:0-33140 GCA_030522805.1 Leptomastidea abnormis
TATATATATATATATATATATATATATATATATATATATTCTCCTTCATCATTCCACCCTCATCCTCCATACCTACTCGTTGATGTTGTTGTTTGTTATTTTATTTTTTCTCTCGTTTTGCCGCAAATTCGGCACGCGTGAAAACGGGCGTTTGGCCAAAACAAGCCCGCTCTACTTGTCAATATTGCGAGAGTAAACTTCGTCGTCTCGCGCAAACCATCCAAAAATTATATTTTATACACTGGATTCGCGTGTATTTAGCACCAAATACTTTTTTTTTATATCTTTGGATGGCAATGACCGCTTGGTACATTATTAAACGCGACGTCCAAGCGCGTGATATATAAGCGCGTGACCCAGTTATTATGGCTAGATTAATTCCGAATAGGGGCAAAAAAATTGAGAGATGTGTGCAATTAACACTTTGATTCTTGCATAGCAAACACCTCGAGCGTACGCTAAATTGCCACATATAATTATACAAATATTCTCCTGACCGCGGTATATATTGTACGTATAACTATATACTTGCAGGTATTTGTTTTACATTTATACAAAACACATAACAGCATCATGTACGTATACGTACGTATGCTCGGTTTAACACGCATTTCAATCCGTATATAATGCATTTTTATACAACATTCATCTCGATGAAGACTACTCTCCACAGCTGTGCAATTTAAATAGCCCGCGCGCTCGTAATTAAAGCTCAGAGTGATATTTAGAAGAAGAGAAAAAAAGTTGGGAGAAAAAAAAATAGTAGATAGGTAAGGGGATGAGAGATTGCAGTGGACGTAAGAGAGCCGGAAGCGTGTTTGCGCGCGATGATCTACTCGCGCGAGGAGATCCCGGGAATCCGTGCGCGGCTACGCTCCCACCCCCGCTGTATATGTATGTATAATCTTATATAGTACATGATATACCGACTCTAATCGAGTGCGCGCAAGCGGGGGGGGGGGGGATTGCGCAATAATGCAAGCGCGCGGACGGGACTAATCTTGGTGAATTTCGAGCTGCCGCTTGGTAGGTAGGTATACGTGATGGTATGGATATATCGTCCTATAGGCCTCTACGTGCTTGCATATATATCATAAAGGTTCTCATATGTGGATGGATGTATATATGCTCTAACATTATGTACACCATAGGTTTTCAGTGATGGTTTACCGCGAACTTATTTGACATGCAAAAGAATATGTTGCAGATCGTGAAAAGTTGTGTGGCTGCAGAGTGTTTTTCGATTAAACTTATATAGGGCTAAAAATTTTATTCGCTGCTGTGATAATAGCGCTTGAAACTTTGTATGAAATGTAACGTAAATTATTGAATTAAATTGCGAAAACAAAGTAGTTGACTTGTAGACTACATTTCTAAACATTCGCATAGAAATTAAATTCATGGGCATAATAATTTGATTCAATAAATTTAAAACATTTTTTGCAAACTAGCTGTAAAGAAGACATGGCGACTCAAAATCGCTGATATATTCCTTATCGTTGAAAATGTTTTTGTAAAAAAAAAAAGAACAAAAAAAGGAAAAAAGAAAAAAGCAAAAAAAAAAAGAAAAAAAAGGAAAAGCATTAAAACGACACGTATGAGCAGTTGAGAGACTTCCGCGTGCGCGGGAGCTGCAGTCGCAAGCGCTCACGCTTTGGCCGATAATAAAAAGAAAATAAAAAACGGCAATTAAAACGAAAAGAAGAGCGGAAAAAAGAAAAAGAAAATTAAAAAAAAAATAAAGAGACAGAGAGTTAAAATCGTCCGACGTGGTATAATAATTTTGGTGTCTTGTATATAGTGTTGACACGTGTGTGCGCTCGTGGCAAATTCGCATTACCTACGTCTCTTGACGTGCTGGGCCGGAGCCGGCTGGGCTGGCTCCAGCTGCAGCTGGTGGTGGTGGTGGAATTCCGGTGATTGGAGGTGATGATGATGATGGGGCACGTGGTGAGGCGAAAGCTCGGGCGAATAGGCGAGCAGGTGAGGTACCGGGGGTGCACCAGGTGGGGGTGGCCCGAGCGAGGCCAGCTGGTAGGATCCGGGCTCGGGTATACCCGGTGGGATCCCGTAGCCAGCCAGGACCGGCTCATAGCCGGCTGCAGCTGCCGCGCTGGGACCGCCAGCACCGCTGCTGCCGCTGGCCCCGTACATAGCGCTCGGCTACCTCGCGGGCATCCGATTATCCGCTGCTCTTCGTGCGGGTAACTCCAAAATCCTTCCAGTGTTGTTGTTGCTGCTGCTGGTTGTCGAGGATCGGATGGCCCATCGCCGCGCTCGCGAGAAACAAGAGAAACGCACCTAAACACCGGTCGACACCCACACTCCGCACCGACTGATGCGCTTCTCCACGATGTGCCGACGACGCTGGCACTGATGGTTCCCCTGCTCGACCCGCTGCTGTGCCTCTTGTGTATGTATGTGTGTGTGTGTATACTCCACTGTACTCTCCCACCACCACTACCACCTACACCACTGGCTCGGCTCTTTGCCCCCCTCGGACCCGGACGAGAGACGGACACACCGCCAGCTTGCATTTACGTCTTCGTTTTCTCTCCTTCTCTCTTCTTCTTTTTCTTCTTCTTGTGCTCTTTCTTTATTTCTTTCTTTATTCTTCTTGGTCCCCCTCCCGCTGTCTCTCTCTCTCTTCTTTGGCTCGCGCTCTTTTTCTCCCTCTTCTTTCAACATGTGACTAGTTGGAGGTGCCAGAGTGTATATACCTGAGGCGCAACTGTCCCGATATGTCTTTTCGATTTCGCCTTGCCACCCGAAAGAATGTAAAACTGTGTGTTTGTGTGTGACCATCAGGTGCACGTAACAACGCACCGTACCGCTCGCTCGCTCACTCGGTCTCTTTTCACTTTGAGGAATCTTAGTCTTATATACTATAGAGATAATCCTATTAAAAATAGTCGGGATACCTCTTTTCAATGGGACCTTCTTTCGGGTTTCTTTTTTTTTTTTTTCTTTTGAGAAAGGTGGCTACGAAGGGAAGTCGTCGCTTCAATTGCGCCGTGCTACCGTATACAAATTGCTGCTAATTAAATATGCGGGAACGGGGATTCGAAATTATTTTAAAGAAGCGTGCTCGTAAAAATCGGCTATTCAACTTGACAAATTTTATATAATATATGTGTTCGTTTCTCAGAGCTACAGATTTTTTGAGCTACAATAGTTTTGGAGATTAATTTTTTTTTTTCTTTTTTAAATAATTGCGCTTATTTATTTATTTAACTACCCTGTAATATTCAACGATCTCATTTAAATAACGAACGTTATGTATAAATTATTTTTATCTCATGTTTAGAAACAAAAAAATTTGTGGTAATATAATTTTATTTAAGTATGAGATGTTGAAAATGTAATGGTGATGGTTATAATTAAAATACTACCTATTCTAAAATGTAAATTATATTAATTGTAGTTTAATTGGAATAAATACAAAATAAATGTATTTCTTAAAAAAAAAAGACTTATTATTTTAATGGCATTTTCTTATAAAAGTTTTTGCTGATTTAAAAAGTAGAGTAATTAAATGTTTAAAATTACATCTATATTATTTAAAAAAAATAAATTACAAATTTAATTAACATAGTGCTGATTTGTTTGTACAAATGATTCTTAGATAAAATGTAAAATATAAGCATAGTTTCATAAATATTATTTCTTGTCAAAATTTCATTTTTATATTTTAATTCAAGTTTTACTAATTTTATAGCATAATTTATTTGTACCTCATCAAGTATTAAAAGACTTCAGTTGATTTCACCGATTTGATGCAGTAAAAAAGTAATATCTTGATTTGATTGCGATCAAAGATTTTTTAATACTATCAACAATAATCAACAATAATTAAATATCAATTACAAATTATCTAAATGAGTGAACTAATTCACATGTATAAAATGTTAAAATATGTTTAAAATCATAATAAAAGATTAAAAATATTTATAAACTCGCATAAATTAGTAAACATTAATTTTTGATAAGGTACTCATATTAGTCCCAATTAAAAATGTTTATTCAACATTAAATAAATCTGATAAAAGAAATAAAAAAATAATATCTTTTAGAGAAGATACTAAAACAAAACAGCAGTTTTTTTTATATGCACTTGTCAAGCTTAAATAAATCCTGCAAGATAAGCTGATTTATTATTGTGATGCGAAATAAAAAAAATTTTGGAGTCAAGAAACTTACCCAATACTATCCGTGTTCCTTTTCTGCACTAGACTACTCGGCTGGCTACCTGCAAGGAATAAGTTTCCTGTTAATTAAAAACATCAAACGTGTTTTTCTGTCAGCAGTACACAAGATACGATAAACATCTTTGGGATCCGAAAACCAACTGGCCATTGCGCAAGTGATCTCGCTTACGACGCGACACTCGCGAGTTTTCAACTGGGGTTTTAATCGCAGGAGGGAAGGAAAGGGATGTGTGTTTATGTTTATGGTTACCTGGCATAGAGTGGGCGATCGCGGACATTTGGATGAACATTCAGCTGCGTCGCGTGCGTGGAGGGCTGGTGAAGGGCTGAAACCCCAGGTAGGGGGGCTGCACGGGTCCTCGGCGCGACTCCGAAGGGGGTGGTGGTGGGCTGCGCGAGCCCACACAATCCAGACTCGTCCTTGCACTGTATAGGTACTCTTGGATCTTCGGAGCTCGAGGACGACGAGCAAGGCTTCACTATGTTTTCACGCACTGTCCAGTAGCAGCAGTAACAACGGTGGCGGCAGCTTCGCCATCTTGGAGTTCTCTCTCACGTCTGCAGCAGAGCAGAGCAGTAGCAGAGTCCGTTCTCTCTTTTATTTCTTGTATATGTGTGTCCCCCCGTGAGTTTTTCTTTCGCTTCTCTTCGCGTCGTATAATACTACTCTATCTCCGCTCCTTCGTCACCAGCTCGATACACTCTGTGCTTGTCGACGCACTATACTTACACATATATACACACTACGACTATGACGGTCGACGGCTTTCGTCGCACCTGGAGGAGGAGAGCAGCGGAGTAAGAGAGAAGAAACTATATGCGTCCACTGCATCAATCTTATTATTATTTCCTCCCCCACAGCAGCTGACTTATCGGTGGTGTAAGCTGCAACAGAAGATTACAACTTTATAGGTACTCGGCTGGTCAGATAGTATCACATTTTTACCGCTACGCGTGGGTACGGAAGACCCTATGTGGTTATGTGGATGCAAGTTTCCCGGTGTTTTATGCGTGAAGCATTTGTAGGATGGACTATTTTTTTTATTCTTGACTTATAAACATTACCTAGTGCATTTTAATTATAGTATACCAAATATAAAAGTTTTACATCGTTGTAATATGAAGGAGTAGAAAGCTCCTTTTTATTGGAGAAGTTTACATATGATCCAATGTTTATGTTTACCTTGTGTCCAAACTTTATTTTGCAATTTTTTACACGTGGAACTCGTGATAAAAACTTTAAAAAATTATTTAAATATTAGACCATATGATACTTATTAAAAGTATTTAATTTCAAGTCTCATGTTTATAAGATTGATATGAGAATGAATGCCTTCAGTGATACAACTATTGGAGAGCCGGAACAAGATGCTAATACAGCTCTTATGGAATTAGATAAAGGTTTTAATTTTAAATTTATTAATTTAATAATATCTTTGTTTTACCAAAAATTATTTTTTTTTTCTTTTTCAGGGTTGCGCTCAACAAAAATTGGAGAGCAATGTGAAGCTATTGTACGCTTTCCAAGACTCTTTGAGAAATATCCATTTCCTATATTGATAAATTCGTCCCTTCTAAAATTGGCAGATGTTTTTAGATTGGGCAACAATTTTTTAAAACTCTGGATTCTTCGTGTTTGTCAACAAAGTGAAAAACATTTGGATAAAATTCTAAATGTTGAAGAATTTGTTAGAAGGATATACAGTGTAATGCATTCTAATGATCCAGTTGCTAAAGCATTGACTCTAAGAACGTTAGGCAGCATAGCCAGGATTATTCCAGAAAGGAAACAAGTAAATTGGAATTTATATTTAAATTTATTAAAATATTAAATAAAGAATTTTTACACTGAGTCAAATTTTAATTGCAGGTTCATCATAGTATAAGAAGATCTTTGGACTGTCATGATTTAGTTCAAGTTGAGGCAGCTATTTATGCTGCTCAAATGTTTGCAGCACAATCAAAGTTATTTGCAATTTTTATGTGCAGCAAAATATCTGACATGATTAGAGGTCAAGCTACTCCAGCTTCAATGAAATTACAATTGATTCCTATTTTACAATACATGTATCACGATATTTCAACTGCTTCAATGGTAAACAAGAAATATTACTTATTAAAATAATTGTAAAAAAATGATTTAAATAATTATTTAATATTGCAGGCAAATGAATTATGTATGGAACTACTTGAAAGTTATCCAGCAGTAGATTTTGTACGTGTTACTTTAAGCACTTCAACAACTCTAGCATCTGCTGCTTTGATTCATGTACCAGCACAAGTAACATTGTTGCTAAGGTACTTGAGAGAGGATCCAAGACTTACAATAAAAACACATGCTTTACAATTGTTACTCACTTTAGCTAAAAAAGGAGCTCATGTTTGGCCTCAAGGAGCATTAGATCAACTGATTGGTAATATTGCAATACATTTAAAATTTGCATTTAATATATTAAATAATGATTAATTTAATTTATTTTTAAAATTTTTATAAATTGTAATTTATTTTAGATTATACATCAACTCTTTTGCAAGAAGGTTCAAGAAATACAAATTTATTAATCAAATCCTTAAAAGTAATTGAGGTATTAATAAATTGACGTAATAATTATTAAAATTAATATTATTTAAAATATATCAGGATTAAATATTGTACATTGTAGGTTTTGAGTGAAAGCCCTGTAACTTGTGATGCTAATATGGAAGAAAGAAGTCCTTTAATAACTTTGTGTTCACAAGCTTGTTATTCTCCTAACCCAATTGTTGCTGTTAAAGCTGTTACAATTTTGGCTAGGATAGCATGCTATTGGTAAAAAAATTAATTTTAATAACTAAGTTATAAATTAAACACTGCAATTAATTTACAAAAATTTTTCTAGTTATGAAGAAGGATTGTCCATTTATGATGTACAGAATTTAGTTTCTTGTTTAGAATCTTTGATTATGCTTTTGGCATTAGATGATAAATACTTGTATCAATTAAAAATGTGTCTTAAGTTGACTATAAAACTTTGCCAAGTACATCGTGGCCACTGTGCTGTTTTTGTTGACGCAATCGGCTCAACCCTTATTAATGCTAGTACAAGCGGTAAAGGAAACGACCATCAAGGAGTAGCCCTTTGCGAAGCTTTAGGTGCAATTGGAAGCTTAGGCGACAACGTCTTACTCCCTTTGCTTCCCGATATTCTTACCAAATTAAAACAAACACCACATACTCCAACAAAAGTTATGCTTTGTACATTGCTCTTTGAAATGGTAGCCAATGGCTATGAATGGAATGAAGAATGCTTAGAAGCCATCAATTTTGTAGTTAGATCTGTTGATGATTGGAGCAAGTATAGAATTGCTCGGGGAGCAACGAGATATGGACATCACAAAATTGCAACTCAGCTGTTTAAATCTCTAAAAGAAGCTGTAGCTCTTGAGCAACTTCATTTCTGGCTGCTAGGATTGGAATTAATGACAAGTGCTGAAAGCTACTTGTTGTAAGTAGTTAAATTATTTTAATTTTTTTTCAACTTTATTTATCATGATTATTATTCATTTTGCAGAGATAATGAAAATAATACAGTGAAAAAATTAAATGGAGCGATTGCTCGCTATGCTAGCGCCTGTGCCTCTTTCAAGGCAGCAAGCACGCCATTGAGAAGCTTACAGTTTGCCTGCGACTATTCAAAGCTGCGAAGCGAATTTCTTCAAGCTCTTGTTCAACTGTTACACTCCTGTCGATCCCTGTGTACGGCACCTCCATATGCCATTGCTGCGCATGAAGCACATGCAGCTAAAGACGAACTTCAGAGATACGGACGTGTTACAAGTCAGGTGCGTATAACATTTATTGTAATTTAGTTCATTCGATTTTAATTAGATTTTTCAAGTATTTCATATTGAAATTTTGGGTTTCAGTTAAGAAAATCAGTTGCCGAGCTACGAACCTGCGCTGAAAACTACCAAAAATTATATCAGTCTGCTTTCGATGCTGATCCTGGTTCTCTAAACAACATAAAAGCGTATCCTTTTGAAAAAAAAATAAATAAATAAACAAGAGTAAAAAATTTGGTAAAATCCTTAACTGAATCAAAGTTTACAAGAATTATGCCTACTGTTGGCAAAAAGTGTAGAACACGTATGCCTGGGTAAACTACCAAATCAAACACCTGTAAAAGAGGAGACTGGAGACATAAACTCGTTAGCAGAAGGTACGAGTGGATCGGACTTTAACTTTGGCGAGACAGTAGAGCTTCAGCAGTTGGCGCGTTGTTGTAGCCAGATCCAAGAACTTGCACCACCAGCAAACGATAGCTCTACCTCAGGTGACAATGAACGATGTGGTGTCAGTCATCTTCGTATCGCCAAGCTCATAGCGCAACTCGAGTTGTTGGCTAGTGGACGACTGAAGCTTCCAGTTCCCCGCTACTTTTTCCAACAACTCCAGTCGACTAGTGTCAAGCTTTCAGTGCTACCTCAGCCGCGTGTTCTTGGTGAACCTGTGTCTGTGCCTCAAGGCAGCCAGCTTGCACTCAAAGTCGAGGGTGTCTTGCGGCACGGCAAGCGTGCCTCGCTCTACCGTTCGGTAGCTGCTATCTGTATTACCATCTCCACCGCACCACCTTCCAAGTCCGGCATTGAGCGCAAGGTAAAAAAAAATTTTCTATAATGTAAGCCATGCAAAAATAGAATAGATCCTAAATTTTTAAATTTTCAGGATACAGTCATCAATGACCTCGAGCAGACTGTTGTGCCTCATCGTGACTTTTTTGCCTGTGAATTTTTATTGGCTCTGGGCTCTCAGAGTAATGTTAATTCTTGCAGTAATAACGTAACCAATAGTGGTACAAGTGGAGGTCAGTATCAAGTAACTGCTAGCGCAAACATCGTGGACGAGAGTGGAAACGTGTGGAAATGCGGGCCTCGCTCGGTTTTGCAAGTAAGAGTGTTTGAGGAGCCTATGCGAAAAAAACTTTCCTAGTTCCAGAACAACTCTCTTTATTCCCATGTATATCTTTTATAAAAATACAACTGTTTGTACATTACTTATATACATAATACTTTACACCGAAATGCGATATTTCGTTTGTTACATGCCAAAAATGGAAAAAGTGTAAATTAAAAAAATATAATATTTGCGTGGAAGACGTATAATCACATGATGCCAAGTTTATTTTCTATAAAATTCACCCCTAGTACCCCCCACCTTGGAAACTAACTCAATACCAGCTATTTGCATTGTTTCGGGCGGAGCTGCTGATTTACACATGTCGTATACCGTAAGAGCCGCAACACTCACTGCTGTTAACGCTTCCATTTCAACGCCAGTTTTGCCCGTACATTTAACTTCTGACATTATTTCAACCCTGAACAATGCTTCATTTAATTTTAAATCAACTTTTACGTAATTAATCATTAAAGGGTGGCAAAGAGGAATTAAATCTGAAGTCTTTTTTGCAGCCATTATTCCTGCCAACTGAGCAATCGTTAAAACGTCACCTTTTTTTATGTTGTTTTCCAATATTAGTTTGCTAATTACCGGTCCAACATGAACATATCCCCTAGCCTTAGCAATACGAATACTTGGTTCTTTTAGTCCAATGTCAACCATTGCAGCATTGCCCTTATCATCTATGTGAGTCAATGTTGAATATAATCTTTGAGCTTGATAAGAAATATGATTCATTAAGCCCATTACATTGGAGTGAGAAAAAAATTGATTTCCAGGTACTGAAGTATATTTTTTTTCTTTTGCAACTGTAAAAAAAATCGTAAAATTTGTAAATAAAACGTAAGAAATTTAAAATTATAAATATTTAACATACCAATAAACAGTTATTAAAATATGTAGTAATATAATGTGCTCAACAATAAAATATATTTCTTTTAATTTATCAACCACCAATCAGGATCATAGGTCTATTTTTCATTTGACTTAGATTTAACATGCCTGAAACATTAAAAATTTTAATAAAAATTTGAACTAAGACCTATAAACCAGATTAGTGGATTCAATATTTATTTCTTAAGAATAAGAGTACATCAATTTTAGTTGAAATAAAAAATTATCTTACCAGCATGTTGCTTCTTCTTTTTAAGTACTGCATTATGTATTATGCTTTTTAAATCTTGAATTGAATAATTGTTTCTTAAAGCATCTCTTAAAGATACTTCTCCTTTTCCTTCAAATAGGCAAACTTTTAAATTACCATCTGCTGTAATTCTTAATCTGTTACATGAATCACAGAAATTCTCACTCATAGAAGTAATAAAACCTACTTGACCTTTATATCCAGGTACATGGAAAGCCTATATTTAAGATACAAAATCTAAAAATAAAGTTTACAAAAAACGATCTTAAAGTATAATGTGCAAACTTTATAAATTGTGAATTGATTTTTTTTTATAAAATTTCATTATAAACAATTAAAAAATTATATATTTTTGCAAAAAAAAATTTAATTAAAAAATAATTTAAATATTCTAGCTATAATAAATATGTTCATACCTTGGAAGTATCATTTGGCTTATCACATAACTTTTGGAATTCAGGATACTTTTTTTGTATAATTTCTTTCATTTCAGAAAATGATACCATTTTTTTTGTATTCCATTCATTTCCAAAAAATGGCATGTATTCAATAAACCTAACATCAATTGGTTTATTTTTTGTTAGTTCTACAAAATCTGTAATCTCATCATCATTAAAATCTCTCATCACAACAGTATTTACCTGTAATTAAAATGTATTTAATTTTGTATTTAGTATAATAAAAAATAAATTAAAATATTACCTTAACAGGATTATATCCTAATTGAATTGCTAAATCAATAGAAGCTATAACTTTAGCCCATCCTTTTCTGCGTGTGAATTTTTCAAATCTTTCTGGTTTTAAAGTATCTAAAGATATATTTAACAAATCTAAGCCAGCTCTTTGAAGCGCAGGTAATTGTCTAGTCAGGGTTATACCATTGGTTGTCATAGCTAAGGTTTCTAGACCATTGAGATTTTTTAGCTGAGCTAAACAATAGTTTTAATTTAATTTTTTTTAATATAAATTTTAAGAAAAAGAATGAAAATTTTTATTTTACCAATAATATCAACAATATCTTTTCTAACTGTGGGTTCACCACCAGTCAGTCTGATTTTTGTCACTCCTTCTTTTACAAATAAATCAGCTAATTTAATTATTTCATCAGTCTTTAAAATATTTTCATTTTTTGTTAATTCAACACCATTTGCAGGCATGCAGTAAGTACCTAATGGAGAAAAGAAAAAAAAAACATGTATGAAGATGAAAGATAGAATTTCAATAATTATTGTAAACATGTACTCTTACACCTTAAATTACATCGTTCCGTAACAGACATTCTCAAGTAAGTATGCTGACGATTGAAAGAGTCTGTTAAAATGGAAGATTCAACATCCTGGCTCAATTTATTTTTCAATTGCTCTAGCTACAAAATCCAAGAGATATGTTAAGGAAAAAAATTGATAAATTGATAAAAAAAATATGAAGAAAAATCATTTTTTATTAAAATTTACTCTTACCCTGCTCAAAGATTTTGGAGCAAGTGTTGTTGTAGAATATTTTGCGTTTAATACGCCAAGGCTTCGTAAATTTTTTAGCATATTTTTAAACAACACCGAGTCGTAAAGAAAAAATAAATATTACTTTTTAAAAATAAAGTAACGCAATCTCCGAGCTCTTGTATTATGAGCTCTTGAGCGATAAGGTAATAAAGTTGGGTTTGGATATCACATGTTCTTCTACCCACACATGCACTCCGGCTATATAAATGCATGCAAGGGGAAGTAATGAAACGCGATACGCGACTCCGAATTACGCGAAAGCGCAGTCTCAGTCAGAGTGGAGTGGAGAGGAGAGCATGCATGTATTAATCGTGCGTGAATATTATTGTATGCTCAAAATACCTATACCTATATCTATATCTATTCGCCTTGAAATCGGAACCAAAACAGTAGAAAAAAAACAAAAGAGAATAACGATAAGCGGTGCAGTTAGCAATCGCCACGTCAATTCTTTCCGTGCAATCACGGCTCTTGTTGGAGAAAGGCCTGCACTTTTGTTCTCCGGAGTAGAGAGTAGGGATGGATGAGGACGTTGTGTGCGTGCCTTTGCTTTGCCTGTCTATACGTGGTTATCGCGTCCTACCAAGCGCGAGATCCACGTGGGTCGAGCCGCCAAGCGGAGTGAGCAGGGCGAGTCGGTAAACTTGTGCGTGCCGGTCCGGTGCAAGCCAAGGAGGGAGAGAGGCCAGGCCAGTCTCAACCTGCGAGGAGGAGATGGAAATTGTATTACGTGGAGGTAAGATCCACCGCGCGGATTGGTGTAGTTGTTGCTAGGACGTCGACTGGTGCTCATCGAGGTTAGATTGCGAGAATCGGTGGTAGGAGGCCATCAGGGGAATCCCAGAGTGATGACAGGTTGGAGTTTATAAAAGGAGTTTGTTGCTAAGACAGAAATCATTTTGTTCCCGATCTACAAAAGCCTAGGTACTTAGTGCTCCAGAGAGATTTTTGAGATCAACCGTTCAACTTTGAATTTCTACACATAACTAAGTTGGTTAGTAAAATTTTTTTTTTGTTTATAAATACTTTATTTATTGCTTACTCTAACTTATACTCTTTGTTCATTTTTTCTACTTTTCTATTTATTTCCTATAATTTAATCTTACAGTGTTCTTGCATCAGCTATACTTTGTCTAAAAATTTGTGTAAGTTGTTGATGATTTAAATTTTAAAACATGGATGATGAAAATCCTTTGTTAACCAAGGCACAGTTGTCAGAAGACTTCCAGCCTCGTCCATATCAAATTTATTTGTATGAACAAGCTGTTAAAGAAAACAGCATTATTTATCTACCAACTGGAACTGGAAAAACTTATATAGCTGTATTGCTTCTCAAAAAATTGAGTGGTCAAGTAGTCAAGTGAGAACTATGCAAATAATATTTATTTTTTTAATAAAATTTTTCTGTACAATGAAAATTTTTTATTTTTTTTATTTTAGAGATTATGATCAAAATGGAAAAAGAACAATTTTTATTGTTAATACAGTTGCTCTGGTTGTCCAGCAGTCTACATTTTTACAGCGGCATACTGGCCTAACTTGCAAAGGTTACTCAGGAGATATGGGCGTAGATTTTTGGACAAAAGAATTTTGGCTTAATGAGTTCAAAGATAATCAAGTAAATAATTCTTTACTATTTTTTTTAAATGAATGTAGATATGTTATATTAGTACATGTTTTTTAAACAATGTTTAATATTGATAAACATGAATTTTTATCTTTTAGTTACTCAAAATTTTGATAATATTTAATTGTATGATTTAATGAAAATATGATTTTTATAATTTTAAACACTTAAAATATGGATACTTTGCAGGTTTTAACAATGACTGCTCAAATATTTGTAAACTTAGTAACGCAAGGTATAATGCCATTGGATAAAGTAAATTTAATCATATTTGATGAATGTCACCGAGGTGTTAAAGATCACCCGATGCGACAGATTATGCAGCGATTTGCTGATTATAAACCACATCAGCTACCTCGTGTTTTAGCAATGTCTGCAACTTTGCTCAATGCAAATGTTAAATATGATAAAATTGATGAAACTGTCAAGGTAAATAAATATATTATTGCAGATTATGAAATGTCACCTTGAACAATATAATATTTTTTAACCAATTATTTATAACTTTTTTTTCACTAGGAATTAGAAGCAACCTACCATGCAAAAGTTAACACAATTGATTCACTCTCTGCAGTAGCTAAGTTTGCCACAAAACCAAAAGAACAAGTTGTATATTACAATCCTTCTAAACATATGACAGATGATATAAGTAATATTATTGAAAGTGCTAATCAAACTCTAAAGTACATAGATATTCCAAATTTAAATGTAAATCCCAAAAGTAGTAAAACTTTTGCTCCCGCATCTAAAGTTTCGAAACTATTAAATATGTTATGTGATGTGTCTGAACACATTGATGAGATGGGTTTATATGGTGGAAGCAAATGTGTGTTGTACCACATGATACAGTTAGAAAGAATTAAAAAATCTTCTGATGACCAAGTGAGATATCAAGAACTAATATTAATATTAAATAAGATTGTTGTTATTAAAATAATTTTAATTTTTTTAGAAATTGATATTGGTTTTAGATTATTTGATGACCCAGTTAATAAAAATTCAAAAATTGTTGAACAATAAACTGAGTGATTCTGGAAAAAGTCTTATATATAGGTAAACATAAAATCAATTAATAAAATACTTTTATCAATTTTATATGTATATAAAAATTTACTTTTTAGACATTCATCACAAAAAGTGCTCACATTAATTGATATGTTAAAAAATTTCAATAAGAATTTGAGTCAAGATCAAAAATTTTGTTGCATTATTTTTGTTCAAAAAAGATTCACTGCAAAAATTCTGTATAAAATATTAAAGGTAATGGTTGTCATAAAAATATTAATTATAACAATTTTTATTTTTAATTTCAAAATACATTTTTAACTAGGATTTAAATGAGCACGATCCTGAATTTAAATTCTTACTTCCGGATTTCATGGTTGGATACAATAATGACCCTTATAAAAATCCAGTGGAGTTGGAATGTTTGGCGAGAAGAAATAAACAAGCTTTAGCTGGGTAGCTACAATATGTACAAGAATGACTTATTAAAATTGACACATTTGTTTGCATTGAATTTTTTTATTTCAGATTTAGAAGTGGAGTGATTAATTGTATTGTCGCCACGGATGTGGTTGATGAAGGAGTTGATATTCCTGCTTGCACATTAATCATCAGATATTATGCTCCCATGGACTTTCGAGCCTATGTCCAAAGTAAGGGTAGAGCTCGATTTGCGACTAGTCAATTTGTAATACTAGCTGAAAGTCAAAAAGACTATGAACGCCGTTATAATTCATTTAAAACTACCGAATATCATTTACATTCGGTATGTGTATCTATGTAATTAGTTAATGTATCATAAAATAATAATTCAGATAAATTTTTTACATAAAATATTTTTCAAGAGTTTACATGGAAAAACAGAACGTCGTGAAAAACCAACTTCTGAACAAATTCAAACAGCCTTTGAAAACTCTATTCTACCTTATAAGATAAAAAAAAGAGATGGCTCAATAAGTGTGTTAACTGAACAAGCAGTTGTTTCCCTGGTGAATCAATACTGCACATCTTTGATCAAATCAAAGTTTATAAATTTGTCACCTGCTTGGGTTAAAGTTGATGTGCGTAAAACTACAGGTTTATTTTTTCAGGTATGAATAACTTGTACTGATTTCTTATATTGCTTATACTAATTTCTTCTGTTTTTTGCAATTTTTAAAAACTTCAATGATTAATTTTTAGGTTCATTTAACATTACCATCTGTATGTCCTCTCACAGAAACAATTGTTAGTGATACTATGCAAGATCTTGATGCAGCCAAAAGATCAGCTGCTATGAAAGCTTGTATTAAGTTATATGAAATGGGAGAGTTAAGTGAAGACCTGCAGCCTAAGAAACCGGAGGATTTTTTGATTGATCTTCAATATTTATTTCCACACATACAAAATGAAGAAAAAAAATTACATGCCTTGCCAGGGACAACTTCAAAAAAACGTCGACATAACATCAAGGTTTGTTCAAAATTAAAAATATTTGAATTTTTGAGTACTACAACATAATTCTTAATTTTTTTATTTTGTTTTATTATTTTCATTTTATTTATTGTAACCAATCTCAAATTAAAATAACTTCAACAGTATCCTAAGGCGTTCATGGGAGCATATCCAGAGGCTGATAAGTGTCTATTTTTACACGTTATCGAAATGAAGCCAACATACCCAGAACCAACAGACAATCGAAATAGAGTCTTTCATAATCTATTGAGCAGCTCTAGAACGTATGGTATTTTAACTTTAAACGAAATACCGCAGATTCCATCCTTCCCTATGTTTATGAACGTCGGAAATTTAAATGTCACGATAAGAGCTAATAAGAGAACTTCATTTTCACTGACAGAACATCAGCTTGATTCCTTAAAAGTTTTCATGTATGCCATTTTTCATCGGATTGTTGGCAATATGAAAGAATTTCTTCGGTTTGATCCTAAAAAACGGGAAAACTCGTACTTAATAGTACCTTGTGAGTAATGACAATGTAACTTGTAAAAATTATAATAAATAATTTAATATGAAATATTTATTTCTAGTGGATGATGAGGAGAATATTGACTGGCAAGTTGTAAGCGGTGTAGAAACAAAATGTAATGGATATCGTTCGGGAAAAATCAAAGATTTAAAACCGAGAGTTCCTGATGACGTTGTAAAAAATGAAGAGTACGATTTAGCTCTTATATATCCCTCGTACAGAACACCAGATGTGTATATAGTAACAGAGGTGTGTGTTAATAAAAAGGCTGAGTCTCCTTTTCCACAAGATAATTTTGATACTTATGTAGACTATTATCAAGAAAAACATCAGTTATATATTCAAAACCCAAAGCAGTCACTGCTTGAGGTTAAATTAGTATCAAAAAAAATAAACTGCATTAAGCCTAGGTAAGTTCTAATTTAAACAATTTTTTATTAAAATGCTAAATTTCATTATTGAATTTTTTTTCCAGAGGTATCAAGCCTAATTCAAGCAGAAAAAAACGAGCATATCTCACTGAAGATTTTGAAGAACACATGGTTCCAGAGTTATGCAGTAGAATCAAGTTTCCATCTGTCTACTGGCTAAAAGCAAGTGTACTGCCATCAGTTTTGCATCGAATCTCCCAACTTTTAGTAGCAGAAGATCTTAGACTTGAAATAAAGACACATATGGCTAAATATTTTGTGTTTCCATCTTCCTATCCCAAATGGGAACCACTCAGAATTGATGAGACAATTTTTCAATCAGATGAAAAAAATTCGTCTTCTAAACTAAATAATAGCGAGGAAGATGAAACTATTGATGAAAGTGACGACGAAGAAATAGATATTTCAGAGATTGAGAAAAATCTCGGAAACTTGGCACTTGAAATTGCAGGTGAATTTTCATTTTAGATTGATTATATTTTGATTTTGTAAAACTTTAATTACATTAATAGATGATGTAGTTTAGTCGACCGTGCGTAGGTTTCCTAGTCTACTAGTCATGGATTCGATTTCAGGCGCTTGCCGTTCTGGGCTTCCGAGATAATATTTGTTTAATTTATAATAATAATTAAATATATAAATTGTTTTCAGTAATCAATCAAGAAACGGGATCAATGGGAAAAGATCTTTTAGATATGGAAAGATACCCAGAGCAGGCAAATCTGATGGCAGTTGAAGAAGAAAGAAAAACTTTTTTGTGTCCTACAGTGGAAAGCTATACTGCTGTTAGTTATCATATAATGTATAAATATTTTAAAATTTTGAATAATTTTTAATTTTACTCTGAACTTTACAGTTGGCTCAGCAAACAGCAAATACTTTGTGCCGTAGAAAAGCCTTTGATTCACCAGTACCACCCTTGAAAATGATAGAGGTTTCCAATAATAATGGACCTAGTCCAGTTGACATAATGAAAGTAAGCAAATTGTTGTGTATCAGTGTGATTTTAACTACTACATATTATTTTCACAAGATAATTTCTTTTCAGGCCTTAACTGCAAAAATGAGCAATGATGCATTTAATCTTGAAAGAGTTGAAACTTTAGGCGACTCTTTTCTTAAATATGCAATTTCCGCCTTCCTTTTTCAAGAATTTCCAAAGTTTGGAGAAGGTCATTTGACTTTTTTGAAAGGAAAGTTGGTTGGAAATCTAAATTTGTATTATTGCGGACAGCAGAAAAATCTTGCCTCACGCATGAAAGTAGAAGATTTTTCACCTAGTATTTTTCCTGTGCCAGGATTTTTTATTCCTGATGAAATTAGAGAGCGCGTACAGAAGGAAGAGGTACATTTAACATTTTCTAAATTTATTAAAATTATAATAAAACATTTTTTCAGTTATGATGTATAAAAACGATATATTCATTTATGTTTAAATTTTATAAAAATTACATAAGATTAATTTCTAGATTGCAACAAGTGTGCTTTATGAAATGAGCATGCCAGAACACGAACGAATAACGGGTTGTTCCATTTCGGATGAAACGCTTAAAGCCATGCATGCTAAAATAGACAGATGGATTAAAGGTATCGAATCTTCTGGTATGGAGCGTTACTTCGGCTTTCAAGTTGTCTCCGATAAAACTGTTTCAGATTGCGTCGAAGCTTTGATTGGAACATACTTGCTTGTAAGTTTATGTACTATACTCTAAATAATAAGAGAATAATAATAGAATTTCATTAAATATAATTATTTTTTTCACATTAGAATTTAGGAATCAAAGGTGCTTGGCACATGTTAACTTGGTTTGAGATTCTACCTAAAGATCTAGAAGTCAATAAATATCTAGATTCTGAAGTACCTGATCCACGTTTAGGAGAAGGAAATGTTGATGATCATATACCCTTAATTGATAAGATAGAAGAAAATTTGAACTATAAATTTAAAAATCGCGGATTTTTGCTACAAGTAAGATTAATGATTATATATATTTGTAACTTAACTATTTTTTTTTAAATTAATATTGTTTTTTTTTATAGGCATTGACGCATCCATCTTACATGTCAAATAGAATTACTAGTTCTTATCAAAGATTAGAATTTCTTGGTGATGCTATATTAGGTACTATTTTTATTTTATTTAAAAAAAAAATTATTTCAATATTTTTACAATTTTACCATTTCGCAGATTTTGTCTTAACTGTGCATATTTACGAAACTTGTGGCAATTTAAGTCCCGGCGAATTAACAGATTTACGATCGGCTTTAGTAAATAATATTACTTTTGCTTGTTTAGCAGTGCGATATGAATTGCATGCAGCTCTTTTAATGCACTCCCCTTCAATGTTTCAATTGATTGATAAGTTTGTGAGCTTTCAAGAAAAAAGAAATTATGTAGTTAATGACGAGGTAAAATTTATTTTTTGTTAAATTATTTCAACACATATTTTTTGGTTTAATAATAGAATTGTAAACTGCTTTCCAACAGTTGTTATATATACTCTTAGAAGAAGAAGATTGTAAAATGGCAGAACATGTAGATGTTCCAAAACTTCTGGGAGACATATTTGAGTCTGTGATTGGAGCAATTTTCTTGGATTCAGGTAGAAATTTATCAACAGTATGGCAAGTTGTATATCGTTTGATGAAGGAAGAAATTGGTATGTTAAAATGTCTAATTTTTTTACATTTCTAGTATTTAAACATAATTATTGACAATGGTTATATTTTTCAGAACTTTTTAGTAAAAATGTTCCAAAGCATCCCATTCGTGTGATATTAGAGACGCAAGATGCCCGTCCAAAATTCCTGTAAGTAATCGTTTGAGATTTCATTTTAGTTATAATTTGTATTTTAAAAAATTTTTATGATTTATAATTTAACTATTTTTGTTATTTTAGTAAAACCATAAATATTGAAGGAACTCAAACAATAATGATAACTTTGTCAATTGTTTGCAATGGAACAAAAAAATACTTCCATGGTTTTGGAACTACTAAAAAATTTGCGAAATGTGCAGCTGCTAAACAAGCCTTAAAGTATTTACGTTTTAAAAAGTAATCTAAGAAATATGAATTTATTTATTGATTGATTGTATTTTAAAGACTGAATCGTGTGCTTATTGTTTAATTAAGAATTTAATATTATGCATTTGTATGATTTGTGCCAGTACTATTTTTAAGCAATTTTTATATGTCCATTAAATAGTTATTAAGTAGTAAAAAAATAGAAATTTCATCATTAGTATGCAAAAATTATAATTTTAAATTTTATTACTCAAACTAACATTAATATGTTAAAAAAATAATGATAATAATTGATAATGGAGATGTTTTTAATAATTGTAGAAAAATCTATTTTTTTATTACATAAATTCATATTAAATGAAAAGCATGATAATAATTGTTATTTTTAATAATTCTATTTCTTGAATTTTGAAGAGATGAAATAATTCCTGTAACGATTTGTATTTTAAATAATTACTAGAAACCGTTATTAAAAAAAAATAATACTTGTTAATCACAGATTTTTCTTTAAAAATCTGTGGAAGTAAAAAAAGAGAAGTTTTACCTGTCAAACTTTTATAGTATGTTATTCTTATTGTTCTGTTTATAAATAACAATATTGTTCTACTTCTTTGAATTATGATGAAATCATTTATAAAATATCAAGAAATTAAAATTTAAGTTTATATTGTGCATAAATTTGGTCCATGATAAACAATAAACCATTGTATTTATAAAGCATAATATCTTTATTACTCTATATTAATATAGCGGTATGTACATTAGATATAAAATTTACACTTAATCTATAACTTACATAAAAGAAAACTGTTGTAAACATACAAGCAATTAATTTTCACTCTTTCGCTTCTTTAACGAAGGCCGTTCGAAAATCTGTTTAACGCCCGCAGCAGGAGTGTTGTTAAGTTTGGCGTTTGGATTTGTCTCGGAGATCCAGGGCGAATCGAAAACAGTCGTATCCTGGTCCACCAAATGGGTATATTTGGTACGGCCGCTTCTACCAAAGTTCTTCACTTGCATGACCTTTGGCAAGATAGTCTTGTCGAAATGATCCTCGAGTGTTGCGCCAGAGAAATCGCGTTTCAAAATCGTATCCTCCTTGTCTAGATAGAAGGCTCCACGATGGTAGTACTTCTGGAGGAACTTGTACTTGCCCTTGGCTGCTTTGTTGGTTACAAGCTTGGGATTAATTCGTGATTCTTGTTTGCGCTCCTCATCCGTCATGTTTCGTAAGCGTTCAATTTCAAGGCGCTCCTTCTCGAGAGCCTCGCGTTCTTCGCGGTCACGCTTGTTACGTTTAAGCTCGCGCAATTTCCAAGCCTCATATTCCAGCTCGTCATTTTCATCATCCGTGTTAACATCATGGAGATGTCCTTCGTTCTCGTACTGGCTAACACGTACCTGGTTTTCCTGACGTATGGACTCCTCTACCATTTTAAGCGTCTGCTTTTTGCGCTCGTCCGCGAGCTTGCGCGTTTCAACCTCGACTTGCTTCTGTTTCTGGGCCTCCTTTTCTTTTTCCATAACTGTAATACGATCGCGTTTCCGTACAAATACAGGTTTCAGTCTTGGGCCGGTTTCTTCTTCCTCCGAGTCAGTATACTCCTCGTACTCGGAGCTGGATTCGCTGCTGTCTCCGGAATGTTCCTCTTCGTCATCTTCCTTGATCAACTCCTCATCGGCCTCCTTGCGTGAGAGGACTCGCTGTTTTAAAGCCTCTCGACGTCGTTCTATCTCTTCGTCAGAGAGATCCTCGTCCTCCGACGACTCGGAGCTGTCGAGTCTTATGCGCTCTTTAACCGTTTCACTTTGATCTTCCACGACCAGCACCTCTGGCTCTTGGATACGCCGACGTCTCTCCGCTCGCATTTCCTCTTCATCTTCTTCTCGTTCTTGTTCAAGTCGTGTGAGTCGTCGTAATCGCGGATCATCTTCTTCCCTAGTTTTAACTTGCTCTTCGACCTCCGGCGCTTCCGGAGTACCTTCTTTTTCGTCGTAAGGTCGACGCTTATCGAGAAAGTCGTCCTCTTCTGACTCTTCATCTGAACTTGCTGTTGGTGCGTAATCTGGTCGCTTTCCTGATACATAGCGGTGCACTTTTACCTTTTTCATCGACACTTCACCTGTGAACAAAATATATGTTATTTTATTTTATGCAAGTGTCAACATTGTGATCCATTTTTACAAGCTCTTGTTTACTAATTGGTGCACATACCCTTGTCATTTTTTACTGGTACAGCACCTGCGGTACTTTGAATCCCCATGGGGGCAGGTGTTAAAGAACTATTGGTTACAAAGTAGTCCATCATCTTGAATCCGTTTTACAGTAGACTTTTAGTATAATGCAAATTATTCTGAAACAGTTACATAGAACAGGGACAATGTAAAAGATAATTTAACAAACATAACCTTATTCAACTTTATGATATTTTATTATTTTTTCTTGTCTTGATAATTTATAGAAACATTATATAAATCATAAAATTTTAACAAGTTTTGCCAGAGTAAATTTGGAAATATACTTACAAATCGCCCTTTACTGTGTTTTCTTCCTAAATATATGTATAAGGTTCCAGATGATGAGACGTCTGCAGCTGCACGTAAACAAATTCTTATAGTGCAGTCAAGTCAGTGAAAACGTAATGAAAGTGCCATGGCTTATAAAGCATCGATATGTACAATGCTAAAATTGGTTTATTTTTCAAATAAATAATTACGATAAATAATACATTTACGCTTTAATATTGTTCAATAACACAAGAAAAATATGACAATTTCGTCGACTTGACGAGATTCACTCGCAGTCACTGAATGGCAGCAATGGCGTCTACTGCCCCCCCTCCCCCTGCGCCATTAATGGCTGGCACCAATTTTAAAATTTCTAAATGATTCAATTTAATAATATTTCTTAATAAAAATTACATCGACTACAGAATTTTTTGTAAAAAAAAAAATAATTCATTTATTGAAAAAGATTTTATACTTAAAATTATTTTAGCAGTATTATTATTTATTATAAAATATAAATATAAAAATTGTTCTTTGTTATAAAATATAAATAATTAGAAAATAAAATTGCTTATTTAATTATTATCACGTTTCTGCACAATACTCTTATATCTTTCAACAAGATCACTTATGGATCGTCGTTTATTATTTTTTGGCGGAGCCTTTTCTTCTAACTTAGTTGGTTCAATAGTTGAATTCGCATTTGGGATTGATAATGGAGTAGTTTTAGAAAATTCTTGGCTTGAATTACATGAATCCATCAAAGAAATATTATTTTCTTTAGGCATCATTGGAGGTATAACAGAATTTGTTGACATCATTGATATCATACTGTTATTAACTGTATAAAGTAAAAAAATTGTAAAATTTTTATTTATGGTTAAAATTTTTTAAAATAATTTATTTATTACCTTTGTTATAATTTGGCCTCAAGCCCGAAAATAAACGAGAATATTTTGCCACATTTTTAAAAGAATTTTCATATTTTGGATGTCGTGGTTGGGGTAGCAATTGCTTGAAGCTGTTCAAATCCATGGAAGAAGTTTCTTCATCAAAATTTATTTTCAACACTGGGTATTTCCTTTTTGATAAATTTGTACTTTTATGGCTTTGTGCATACCTTGCAAATAGGTCCTTGTGAGCACCTAGAAATATAATTAAATATTTTAACTGTATTTACTGAATAAAAATTTTACATTTTCAAATAATATTTACTTTCTGCAGGTGTAAGTCTTATGTCATTTTGAGAATAAATACATGTGCCTCCATTATTATTAATATTAATTTGAAAAGATGGTGAAGGCATGAAGAGTACTTTGGCATACTCTGGAGCATTGGCTAAGGAACCTTGTGGATCTTTTAATTTACGATTGTTTTTAAGTTCAGTATTAAAAAAACTTAACATTTGTTTATGCAAACATTGAAAATGATCAAGAGCATCTTTTATCAGCTTGTTGTTTGATAGTAAATGATCACTGCATAAACAAATTTCTTGTACATTATTTTTGCTGAGTATTATACTACATTTTTGTATTAATAGATTAATAATTGAAAAAAAATTTCCTAAATTTAAACAATTTTCTTCATTGTAGAATCCATATAAAATCACCTAAAAAAAATTTAAGTATATGAATGTACGTTTTAAATTTCTAGCATATTTAATACATGAAATTAAAAAACTAAGTAGTAGAATTACCTGTTTTTCTGGAGGAATCAGCTCATATAATGGCTCCGTATTGATTTTATCAAAATTAAGAGCATTCAAAGTTTGCGAATTACCATTAATATTTGATACAATACTATTTACATATTTTAATACATTATTTAGTTTTTCAAATGATTTACAAGTTTCCTCATATGATTTTGACTGTTCAACAGTGTAGTTAATCCACACTGTAATAATTTTTAATTATATAGGTTTGAAAATTTATATAAAAATGTAATTAAAACTAATAATTACTTACTATCAACTATTGCTTTACTCTCAATAATTATAAGTTTTGTCTTTGCAGCTGAATTTGCTTGTTGACTGTGATTAATTGTATCTTTAAGATTTTCCATTAATTTTAAAACTCTTTCTTTTACTTCATTCAGTTCAATAGTCTTTTTTCTAAAATTAATTATAATTGATAAATTAATAATATAATCAAACATTTAATTAACAAAACAATTAAATGTATTATATTAAATACTTCAAAAAACTTTGTGCCTCTTGTTCACAATTCTCTCTACTCTGCTGAATATCTGAGATCATATTCTCATGTTTTGAAGTGACATTTTTCAAATATGTCATTGTTAACTCTTGACATGGGCCAGGGTTTGGTGCATGTGCGATAATAGAATTATGTTCTATAAATAAAAAAATTAATGCATTAGCAAATTTATTTAAACTAAAATTACAAATTAGAAATAACAAACCTTTTTTTAAGTGTGTACGCAGTACTACTAGTGAAAACTTCCACATGATTAAAAGAAATTTAGTACCTCCTGCATGTAGTAGATGAGAAGCAAGAATAGGAGGAAAATTAACATCAGGATTTTCACTAGCAACTATTGTAAGGCACTTTCTCATATCATTGCGGAATTGGCTTTCAGTTTGCTTGCAAATTACTGGCCAAGGAACTTTATTTTTTACATTGTCTTTGTAGTAAATGCTTAACAAGTAATACGAAACATGGATAAATCCTGTAGTATTAGGTTTATCAAACATTCCCTGAAAAATAAGTAGGTTAAAATCCATTATTTTAAATTAACATATCTAGTACCAACAAGAACTCTTACCTCTTTGAAATACTTTTTAAAGTCACTGTTAGGAGGAACCGTTCTGGTTAGCAAAGACACATTTTTGTGGAACGCAACTGATACCCGGTCCATTTTGTCCTAGCGCTCAGAGGAGACCCCAGCTTTGTTTTCTTCGCAGTCAAAGGCGTTATAATCTCCTATAAAATAGACAACAGATAAGAATCGTTGCCTGCATAAACAAATTATGAGTGTTTTTTCGTGTCAGACGTTGAACTTTTGAAATCAAAGTTGATGGCGGTTATGCGAGAGTATATACAATGCGTGGGATGTATAATAATAAACGCGCGCTCCGAAAATCAGCAGGTCGCTGGCTGCAGTTATATATATATGATGATGTCGCTAGCGTAGCGATTTAAAAGCATTGCGCACGCGCGTGTGTCTTTTTTATTTATTTGTGTGTATATATATACATACATGCATATATTTTGGCTGTAATCAGCTGGGCCAAAATCAGTCAGGTTATGTTTTCCTTTAATACGAAATCTCGGAGTCTTAGACCTGCTCTGCCAAAGGCAGGATCGACCGGACCGATTTAATGGGTATCCCAATACCCGTGCGTTGCGTAGTGATCGGCGCACCTCTAGGCTACTTCTTCTTTACGCAGGTCGGATACGTTGCGCGTGTCGAGGGTGTCTCGATGCAACCGGCCTTGAATCCAGACCGCGAGCACGACGACTATGTGTTCCTGAATCGCTGGGTTGTGCGCAATAAGAACTTTCACCGGGGTGACATCGTCACATTTAAATCACCCAAGTACCCCTATCAGTTACTTATCAAGCGAGTTATTGCACTCTCGGGTGATGTCATTCATACGATTGGTTATAGGACGGACATTCTCGAGGTAGACTATAAAGTTTTTCTATTATCTCTGTTGGTTTTTCAATTTTGTTTATTATGCGACGATTTTAATTGTTCCAGGTACCAGAGAAAAAGTGCTGGGTTGAGGGAGATCACACTAACCTGTCTCTGGATTCAAACTCTTTTGGGCCCATACCAATTGATCATATAACGGCTAAAGCTACTTGCATTGTGTGGCCTCCAAGCAGATGGCAAAGCCTAGATAATTCTGTGCCAAATAATCGCTTGCCCTTAAATCACACAGCTTATACCGCATTGGCAATTTAATATTAGTATTTGGCAGAATGAGGGCTGTGTGTTTTGTTAAGAGATTGCAGTGGGATGTGCCTGGGACATTATTTAGGCATGGCTTGACCATTGGCGATGTAGATAATGATGGAGATAATGAATTGGTTGTTGGTACTGCTGAAGGAGATTTGTACATTTTTAAAGTATTGAGACTGAAATAAAATATATTTTAAAATACACTTTAGTATGTTTACATTATATAATTTTTTTTTTTAGGGCTTGGAATTGTGGCAAAAAATTACTAATCTGGGATTGGTAACAAGTGTAGCTGTTGGGGATATTTTTAATTATGGTAGAAATGCATTGATTGTTATTTCTGGTGATGGTTGGATATACATTTATTACAGTCCTCGTTCTGTCAATCCAAGCTTAAATACATTACATTCTGAAAGTAGTACTTCAGATAATGGAGAGACAGTTGATCAAAAAATAAGAGCCAGAACAGGCATGTTTAATTTTTTTTTCTTAATATTTAAAACGTTTTTTGTTAATATTTAAATATTTTTAAAACTAAAATTGAGAAAATATTCCAGGTTCAGCAAATTTATCAAACACAGCAGAACCATTGGATTATAAAATAAATTCAGGTAGATTAGATGAACCTGCAGGAAAAATGGAATGTGTTCATGTACAAAGAATACCAGCAAATACCAAAGTTGTTTTAATAGCAGATGTAGATAAAGATGGCACAAATGAATTGATTATAGGTTTAACTGATCGGGTGGTGAGATCCTACAGATGGTCAAGTAATGCTGACTTGGGTACTGGAAAATTAGTGGGACTTAGTAAATGGGAATGTGCAAACCAAATAGGGTCTGTGACATTGCAAGAAGATTCTAATGGAATGCCAACATTGCTGGTCGCACAACCTGGTGGAACTTTTATGCGAATCAAATGCAATGCCAATCGTCAACTAGATGATAACTGCGAGGACGGTAATAGCGAAGCGGCGCCTAGCTGTATTGATTATCAAACCTTAGGTATTTCAAGAATGCGAAATCCAAATATTTCGACCGAAATTCTTGGAAATTTAAAGCCTAAAACGATAAATTCTGGTAATGACGATGATGATAATGTAAAATTTACTTCTTCAAGCGAAAGTACACGTCATTCGTCATTTTCTGACAATTTTAAAAGTAAATGTG
Organism: Leptomastidea abnormis; assembly: GCA_030522805.1. Lineage (NCBI taxonomy): Eukaryota > Metazoa > Arthropoda > Insecta > Hymenoptera > Encyrtidae > Leptomastidea > Leptomastidea abnormis. The sequence goes on from JAPYZE010000679.1 coordinate 27,447, forward strand.
ACCTTGTATCAGATGAAACGAACCAAAATGAAATATCCGTTGGTTTTGATTCGGTAGATGGTAATATTATAGGTGGAAACTTGGTTTTTAAAGATTTTGACACTAGGAAAGATATAAATATTCATACGTCCAGAGAATGTGTAGAAGATAACAATAGAAATATAAACGATCAGAAAGGAGAAAATCGTAATTTAAATGATGAAACACAACGAGATTTAATTAAGATAGAGCCTGCAAGTAAAGATAATAAAAATCGTTCAAATTCAAAGTCTTATGCCTTAGCTACTCTAGATGGTACAATTATGCTTGTAAAAGATGAAATAATACTCTGGTAAGTAATTTACTCATTTATTATGTAATAATTCTCTTGGAAAAAATTGAAAAAAAAGATTTTTTATGTATCTTATTCATAAATTTTTCTACTTATTTAAAAAAAATCATCTTTGAATAATAAGCCAATGACTTAAAAATTTTTAATTTTGAAAAACGCGAATTATCTTCGTTAATAATTAAATTGATCTTATGAATGATGAGCATAAAAAATTTCCTTGAAATATAGGTCGATGCAAGTGGACCACCACATATCGGCTTTATATCCACTCGATGTAACGGGTGATGGCGCCGACGAAATTATTGCATGCAGTTGGGACGGTCAGACCTATATTCTCGATCAGCAAAGGAACAGCGTTAGATTTCAGTTCGAGGAACCAGTGCGTGCTTTTTGCGCCGGTGTTTATAGTGTATTTCCGCGCTCAGCTTCCCCCTGCCTTGTCTACAATAATTTTTACAATAAGGTATGTTACACATTATTTTTATCACACACTTCATTCTTTAGATTAATATTACATTTTATTTGATCAGCTTAACTAAATAAATAATTTTTTTTAACACAAGCGTTAACAATAATCACCCAAATTTAAATAATCCCTCAAATATTCTGATCTTAATAAAAAAATCGTAACAAATTGTAATATTAAAATCGTTGTCTGTCTATCTGTTTCAGATATTCCTGTATTACGACGTGAATCTTCCAAGCATGATGGTAAGTGCTCTAAATCCAGAAGAATCATTGGAACCGGATCAGCGTGATCTCCTAAACCGCGTGCTGCCAGCCGCCGGACCAGACTGCGAGCGCGCGATCAAACTTAGACGTCTTACCGAGTGTCTTCTGTACGAACTGTGATGACGATTACAAATAAAGATAAATATATATATTTACTATATTATACATACATACCATAAATTCTTAAATATTTTACCTTAATAATAATAATAATAATAATAATCAACATCTTTCCACGTTATTCCATCAAGACTTTTGATTCCTATTTCAAACACTTCGGGGTCTTATATCTCTGAAGGAAACACAAGACTCGCATCAAAATCCAAAAACGACTCGAAGTCGACACGTTTTCTCGCGAGAAACGTTGCTGCTGCCTGCTTATAATATCAGCATCCCGTCAACCAAGCAACACTATATAGACATAGATATAAGTATAGTGCAGGAGGTCCACCTTCGTATATATCAACTTGGTCGGGTTCTCGTCTATCGTTCAACGTGGAGTCCTTCTCCACCTCCATCTCCTCCTTCTCCTCCTCCTGCTCTCTTCTTGGTCTAATCCGCTTAGGCCGTATTTGTATAACCGAGGCGCGTCCGAACCGCTGCTCTTGTTATATGGACTTTTAATGGGGAAGAAGAGAAGGATGATGGGTTGGGGGAGGGGGATGATGCGAAGAACGGATGGAAAGGACTGACGCGGGACGATCGCCCCGTAGTTGCCTTTTCACCCCCAAGTATGTATACACGTGCGGTGGTCTAGGACGTATAATATGTGTGTGAGTGTGTTTGTTGTATTCTTCTTTTTGCTTGCAATCAAGCGTAATGGAGAAGGATATCGAACGATTCACCTGGGCGGCTTTATATACCTACCTATACGCTACGGTTAATAAGACACGCGAGCCGAGAGAGTTTGTTATAGAGGACGGGTAAAAAAAAAGGGATGGAGGAGGGGAGCTAAAAGATGCGGGAGGTAAAAGAGCCGGGTATATAGGTGTATATAGATGTGGACTGCTTTGCGCACTAAAGAGAATATGGTGTATGTAGCGCCGGTTTGCCTTCGCGGCTTTGTTCGCTGTTATATAGGTACTATATATAGGTAAACTCCGGCTCCAAGGCTCCATTGTGCCGATCTTTCGACCTCTTTCTCTCTGTTTTCTACACCCTTAGATGTATAGACATCTCCCTTATAATATACTCTATCTTTCTCTTTTCTGCGCCGCGACTAATGGCGCGCGCAAAAGGTAAGAGAAAAGACGGGGGTTTTGAGGATATACCAAGAAAAGGGGGTTGTCTCCCCTGGAGGGTCGAGTCGAGAAGGAAAAGATGGAGAGGAGGAGGAAGAGGAGGAGGCTGTGTCTTGCAAAAAGAGAGAAGGTACATGTACACCTCCCTCTGCGTCTCCCAAGAGATGTAGCGAGCCAGGAATATGAACTATATAGTCTTACGTTGCCCATCGACTCGCGGGTGTATAGGTGTATAGGTGGGTATAGGTAAGGAAAAGAGAATAAGATTGCGCCAACAGCAGCAGCAGCAGCAGCAGCAGCAGCTCTCTTTCTTTCTCTTCTTTTTGAGTTAAGAGGCATGCGAAGACGCGAGAGCACATCAAGATGCCCGAGAGAGAGAGAGAGAGAGAGAGAGAAAAAGGGAAAAAAAGAGGGTAGGAAAAAAAAAAAAATGGAGTCGTGAGAGGGAGAGATATATCGAGGGAATGAAGGAAGGTGGGTACATATAGAGATATAATATATATAAGTATAGCAGTATATAAGAAGAGGTCGAACGACGACGACGACGACGACGACGTAGTCTTTCAAGCTTATCGGGCAACGTTTCTTATGCTGCTGTCTCCTTATAGTTTCTTTCCTTCTTGAAAAAAAAGCTGCACTTCAATGTCCCCTGCTTTTTTCTTTTTTTTTTTAAACTTGCATTCCTTAAAAATTCTTACTCTCTTTATCTGCATTTTTGGGATTTTGTTTTCGTCGTTATCGAAAGGGGCCCACCTACGTGGTCATCGTTATCATCATCATCATCATCATAGCTGTCTTACAGTATAAATATAAAAGCTCTTGTTTTACTCGTCTCGTTCTTGATGGCCTGTTGCTGTAGGAGTAAAAGTGTAAAATAAAGAAGAGAAAAATAAGTATAGAAGAGGAAGAAGGCAGTAATTCTGACAGCTTTTTGACACTTCTCGGACACACAGACTCCTCGCTGCTCCGCGTTGTACATCTCACGTCTGTCGCGTCGTCGTCGTCGTCGGTTCGGGGTGTCGAGTGACAGTTTTTTTCAAAACGACCCATAGACTTTTTATTACAGCTCTCTTTCTCTCACTCTCTTTTTCATCTTTCTTTCTCTTATCGTTAACTCGCTAGCTCTTTCTCGACCGACGTCCGTTCGCTCTCTTTCTCTCTCTATACTCTCACCCCATCCATCCATCCATCCATCCATCGCATACATATAATCCTCCCCCGGTCGCGTCGAGCGATCTCGTTGCTGCTGCTGCTGTCTGCAGTGCAGCACGTCGCTCTTCTCCTCTCTCTCTCTCTCTCTCTCTCTCTCTCTCTTTCGGTTTGCTCGTTAAAAAAGGAAGGAATAAAGCAAAGAAAAAAAGACGCTAATGGGGCGCGCGCAAGCTTGCTCTCTTTCTCTCTTTTGCTCTCGGGTTCTCTCGACAACCGTGTTATATAGGTGGTGGTGATGGTGGTGGTGGTGGTGGCCCTGGAGGGCGCGAGAGAAGAAAGAGGAAGCAGGATAATATGTATACGCCAAGTTTGTGTGTGTGTGTGTGTGTGTAAGCACAATGGGCGGAGCAGCAAAGGGGCACGAGAGTAGAGTATATGTATGCATAAAGTGGAGTCGAAGATAGGTATAAAGTATATGTGTAGAGAGAGAGAGAGAGAGGGGAGTATTGGGCGTGCCCGGGGGGCTGCACCTCGTTCGGGTACAAGGGGCCAATCCGCTCTTGGTCCGGCGGCCATATCTACATCGGTAGGGGAACCAGCAGCTCTGTGAGAGAAAGAGAGAAATATATATAGGGGAAGGGGAAGAAAACGGAGTTGCTGCTGCTGCCGGTCCAGCAGGAGCGGCGCTCTCGAGCCGCCAACGGAGGCTGCGCTTCGATCGGCCGCGAGGCCGCGAGGCCACGGCAGTGCGCGCCCCACGGCACAGCAAGCCTCTGGAGCAGCAGCAGCAACAGCAGCGCTACGGTACGGCGCTACCAGCAAGCAATTTGCATACGTATAACAATAACGATAACAACAATAACAATAATAAATTGATTCGTACATATATAGTTATCAAGCATTTACTATATTATAATGCTTTTTTTCTTATAATAAACAATTTTTTATGTATGTAAAAAAAAAACAGCAGATCTGCATCTGTATTTGATTATGCTGTTGTTGTGGTTGTTGTGTTATCTCGCGAATTGAGAGTATATATTAATTGCAACAATTTGAATGGACGTGCCAAATTATTAAAACGTTTGGAACTTGTGAATTGGGGGGAAGAAGAAAACTTGGATTTTATAATTCGATCGTGCATCTCAGAAATATCGTGATAATGTGCCAATTGACCTAGAAATTTTCATATCTACGCAGATCAGCTTCGAGGGAGTGTTGTATACTGCACCCACCAACGATTTTGAGATCTACTGATCAAGTTGAGAAAATTTCGGAGCATCTATAAGTGGTGGTTTACACAGAGCTCCTGCAGATCTTAAACGAAGTTTACGCCTACCATTCTTACAGCAAATGGAAAAAAGGTGAGTCGAGTATACACATTTAGTATATGTATAGTGTGTAATATAGCAAAGCTTGTGATACATATATCTGTCTATAAGTGTATAGGGGCTGGTTCTTGTGGGTTTTAGAAATATCCTGTATATAGGAGGATGAGGCTGAGGGGAGGTGGAGTGAAGGGGATGGGTACATACCGGATGGAGACCCCCTGTCTGGGTCCAATAATCGGGGTCCATTGTTATGGGTCGAGCAAACCGGCGCCTTTGCAATTAGCGATTTTGGCAAGGGCCATATAGTGGACACTGCGGGGTGCCCGGGGAAACTAACCAAAATTTATGCGGAGGAAAACTGCATCCTTGCTAGTATTTTTTTTTTTTTTTGTATATTTTAAATAATTATATTATTGTTACTATCCTTGTATTATGAATGATAAACAATAATGCATGAAAGGATGCTGCGATATGATTATACATTTTATTTTATTGCGATTTATATTTTAATTTTTGACGATTAATCTCATTCGAACTATTTATTCTATCTCTCGTTCTTTGGCTATACATGCGAATATATGTATATATCTAAAATATCCTGACTATATAATAAGTCCAGTGTTAGCTGCATATGTATATAACTAATAATATAAACGAGTTCCAAACGTGCCTTCTCATGCGCGTTCTTCTCTCTTTTTTTTCCATCTGTCTCTTGCCCGCGTCCTCGTCGTCGTCGTCCAGCTACTATACTCCCAACAACACGCGTTTATAACAACCCAAGTCTTCTCGATGCTTGCTTCTGTGCATAGGTATATATATGTGCTTATTTGAACCACCTACCTCATCCTCAAATATATACATATACATACATATATATATATATATATATATATATATATATATATATATA
>JAPYZE010000680.1:0-33108 GCA_030522805.1 Leptomastidea abnormis
GTGCGCAAAAGAAAAACGTGCGGGAAAGTACCTTTTTGCGCACCGCTAAACGTGCGCAAAAGTGAATTTTGCGCACGAAATTGCAAAAAATATTTTTTTTTTTAGTTCTTGTTGGTTATAGAGTATGATGTATGGTGACGTTTTTGTATAAAAATTTTTAAGAATAGAAAAATATGAAATAGAATTTTATTTGCGGTTTTTATATTTATAAATAGGTACACTTATTACTTGCGTAATTATAAAAAGTACAAGAATATCTTCTTTCATGTCTATTTTATGAATGATAGTATAAATAATTATAGACTTCCTAGAGATTGACGTAAATTGAATCATTATTAAATTTCATTATAAATATAATAAAAAAAAAAAAAAAATTATTGAATAAATTGTTTAAATATGTATGCGATCGCATCCGAGCAGTTTTTCAACGTACATTTTTTTTAATTTTCAAGTCTTTTTTGACACTCTTAATAAAGCGTAATTTGACATGTAAATCCTCGAACTATGACTTTTCGGTGAATGCCTGAAATCGAACCCACGACTTATGAATTCCGAAATTATCGCTCTACCAAATAAGTAATTTCAAGCTTTTCGATTGAATTATCAATTCCCGTTTCATTAAGTCACAAAGAAAATATACATTCCCATAGTATACCTCTCCCCATTTAATAAAATGTACCACAAATCTTACCACCCAAGCATTCGAATTATGTTCAAAATCGATTAATGCTACAACTTACTTCACACAGCACACCTGCGGGCTTGGAGGACGTGTCAAAATATCCTCATCTACTAGCCTCGTTACTTGAGGATCCCACGTGGTCCGAGGAGGATATAAAAAAGCTCGCTGGTCTGAACCTCCTACGAGTCTTCGGTAAAGTTGAACAGGTAAATATAGAAACATCTCAAAAAAATAATTACCTTATGAATATCATTAAATATAATTTATTGACTAATGATACAAATTTAATAATCAGGTAAGAGACGAGTGGCAAAAAGCTGCTGTACTGCCAGTCGAAAAAATCAGCCCACCAGATAACTCAGCTTGCGCCTACGGCTCGTCCTGATCTCGTTGAGGCACAAGTTACCTTACCGAAATATTAGCAGCAGCAGTAGCTGTTATCATCACACTTGCTCCGCGATTATTGCGAAGCCGTTCCTCGATTTTACGTGCTCTGATAGCTGTACAGCCTCCGATGAGATAAAATGACTGTGGCTAAAGAACGTCGTCAATACGATATGAAGGGGGAAAAAAAAAGATGAAATGAGTGACATTAAAGTTCCTCGATCGATCGTTTTTCTTTTTTCTTTTTCCTTTTTTTTTTTTTGTAATATGACATTCAACGTTTGACCAATTATACATATGTGTTCGTAGAACCTGACAAGGTTATGTAAAAAATTTTTATGGCTATTATAAGTGTTAAGAAAAGTCTTTTGAAGTACCTATCGTTTATTTTTATTTTTATTTTATCGTTATTGGTGGTATGACGTAGAATCGATTGTACGATGGATTTTTTAAAGGTATTTTTATTGTATTTTATTTGTAATATAAACTTGATAATTTTTTTGCATTTAAGTTATTAATTGATATATTTTTTAATTATTATTAAATTATGGAACAAATTAATATTGTTATTTACAAATCTTTTTGTTATACTTACGACCCAAGGTAATAACAAAATTTTGTTTAAAAATTTAAAAGAAATATCCTCGTACAATCGATCTTAAGTTATATTTCAAGAAAATTAAAAAATCCAAAAATAAAATATACTAAAATTATTAACCATCAGTTTTATTAAAAATGGAAATTATTTATCTATAATATAAAATTTATAGCTTAAAACAGTGTCAAAATAAAATTAAATGCCAAGTTCATTCTGGAGACTTAAATATTGACTAATGTAAGCTTTTTACATACTGAAATAAATTTTAATTCGGTATTTTATACTGTGTATATTGAACAAAATTATTGTTGAAATTTAGATAAAAATTTTAACAGTGTAAGGGTTTTCAATTTTAAATAAAAAAATAGTTAAAAGGCAGGATATAATATATTAAAAGTGCCAAATCGTCAGGCTATTCAGTTGTGAAAAGCAAATAGCATAGAAATAAAAAACAATAAATTTTACAAAAAAAATTAAAAAAAAAGAAAATGTTTATTAATCGCTTTAAAAAGAAATAGTGCGTTTAACAATCTGTTTTTCATTATATACAAAATTTTATTATATATTTAAAAAAAAAGTATTAAAATAATAAATACGTATATTACACATGTACATTCATCTAAGATTAACTCACTATTTCAAATATATATTTAAGAACAGGAATATATCTTTGTTAAAGTATATAAACATTTTTTTATTACAAAAAGAAACTACGGAAAAAAGTGTAAAAAAAATAAAGCTACACGATAATTTAAAATATCAATAAATATAGAGTGCAATTTGTTTTTCACAATCCAACCTTTACTGCCAATTCACCAACAAAAAAAAAACATTTTTCATATCGAAAACCAAGCGCTCAAATAATTACTTATATCTTATATACAAAACTTGCGATAGGAATTTCCGATTTTGAGACTTAGAATTTTAGAAAAAAATGTATTCTATTAATATAAATTCTTTTAGAATTAAAAGTTCAAGTCCGATTCCTTGCATTGCATAAATTAAACCCGCTTGATGCATCTTAGACTGATACTATAAGCAAAAATCGATCGATTTTAAAAGTGCTAATTTAACTCAGAGAAACCCGTGCACTAACAATTTTAGATAAGCAAAAATAAGTGAGTGATGTGAAATTCTTCCAAATATTTTAATTAAAAATTAAAAAAAAGACTTTAAAATAATTATTACTGAAAGTACAATATTTTTTAGACATTAAAAAATGAAAAAATTTTTATGTAATTTTAATCGTCCTTGAATTGTTTTAAAATAATCTAATTAAAATTATCTTTTTGTTGTTTGCGAAAAAAAAATTTTTATAAATTTACAAGTAATAAAAAAGAACTTTCATATCACTTCAAAAATAATAAAATAAAAAAAACAATCCAAAAAGTAAAAAAACAAAAAAAAACAGGTGCCAATAAGTAAATATAAAACTTTAGAAATTTCACAAGGATTATCAACAAATGTTGCCAAAAGTGCAGATAATATTTGTAATTTTTCTCTATCCCTGAAAGGCATCGTATATACACAAAGATTACGTAATCCAAAGTTAAAAAAAGAAAAGAAACTGCGATCGAGAGAATAAAAAAATATATAAACCCATCACGCCTACATACTAAAGCGCAAATGCAACAGGATAAAAAAAACGTTATAAAAAAAGTATTGCGCCCGACGTTTGTTACTAAGAGTTAAAGAGAAAAAAATTTAAAAAAAATAAGAGACTAGCAAGTATTGCTTTCGCGTTAAAAATAGAGTACGGAGGCGGAAGTGAATATGTATAGAAAAAATAAAAAAAAAAAAATAATGATTAAGGAAAAATAATTAAAAAATGAACGCCATCACGTTCGACGTTTATTTTCAAACGATCATTTTTTTAGTACTGATAAAATTTTTATCAAGTAAGTAGATGATGAAATATAATTGCCAAGTATACCTATAAAATTCCATTAAAATAAGAAAAAAAAAATTCATGAAAAATTAAAAATAAATCGTAGGATTTCCTAGCTTGTATTATACACGAAAAAAAAACTTTCTTACTCTTACGCTAAAATGCGAGGCGTAACACGTTTTTAGGTACCTGTAACTCGATAAAATTATAAAAAAAAAAAGAAAAAATAATGGTGATGATAAAACACAAAATTTTTTATTTAACATCATTTTTTAAATTCCGTTTGATACTTTTTACACAATAAAGCCATTTTTTACACTATTCAGTGTATTTCGGTATGTAAGTGATCGTTCAATGGCTCAACTGGCAGTTATTAAGAATCGAACTCCTTACGTAGATTTCGATTCTGATGCTCTGTCATTTAAGCCATTCCAGGTCTCTGATGTTATACTTAACAGAAATTAATTTATTATTTTAAATTCTAAATATTATTCTAATTCTAAATATTATTTATTTCAAGCCTAATTTATCTATAAATTAATAGTTTTTTATTTTTTCTATATTTTATAACTGCCAGATTAAAAATAAAAATAATTCAGTAAAAATTATTGATTTTCCGAACCATCATCCAGAAATAAGAAATAAAATGAAGTATTATCTTCGGTATTCGATAATATAAGAAGCTAGATAATCATTCTGTGAATGTATGTAATAAGCGTGAAAAAAATAAGTATAAATGTCTGCGACTGGATACGAAGTTAAAAAAAAAAACATCAGTGACAAAAATGGGCATGAATATAAATCTGACTTTAATAAAAAATATAAGCAAATCTTGTATTTAGTTTATTCACTTGCAAATTAAAATTTAAAATTTTATTGCATTTGCATAAACGTAAGATTAATATATTTCAATCCATAATTATAGTTTTTTAAATTATGTTTTGGTCTCTGTTAAAACCCATTGATTTTTTAAAGTTAGAGTTATTGTACGTTGACAATTAAAATCTATTACGCATTAGTGAATATATAATTATTATTAGTGTAAATAACATTTTATAAAAAGTTAATTTATTCCAATATTATCTATCATACGAAAAGTTAAATGGTGAAATTAGAAATTTAATAATGTAAATAATATGTGGAGTCAAACGACCAAGACAAAAGTATGAGAATCAAAATGCTGGATACTGTATGAAAAAATTTAATAATTTTTTTCAAACACTTAAAAAATTTTGATTTTTCAAAAAAATATCTAGAAAGTATTATTATAAACATGTATTTAATTAAAAGCTACAGATATCGTTACTAAGTTTTTAAATATTATACAAATTTTTCAATCTTTCTTTTCTTATGAAATAAAAATTCAAACAAATGTAAAAAAAATAAAATGTCCAAGGCTCTTGAACAAAAATCTTAAAATTAAAAACTTTTAATCGCAATCACACCGAATAAATCAGATTAATGATTATATGAATCAAGCGAGCAAAGAAAGTAAAAATCATTTGAAATCAATAAAAAAAAAAAAAAACGAGCTAGGCGAAGTGGCTCTAAGAGCAATCTGAAAAATCTAATAGCGTATGAAATTTTAACAACCACACAACTGCCTAGATCTCAATTTAATAATTATATGCCGATATCGTAGATTAAGTCCAAACGCACAAATGACATGTTTGGAGAAATATATTATAAATATATCGATGTACATATTACATCTATGATGGACATAAAAAAAAAAGCGCGCGTGCGATTCAATCGAGAATTATCTTGATTATGATGAAGTACGAAATAAGTGGCGATATATGCGAAGAATTAAGTATTTTTATTTTAATATTTTTTTGGCGAACGTTATCACTCCACATTTTGTCGAAAAAGTATCGACTTATTGATCAAAGCTTGAGATTCGTGTAGCAATTTTTAAATGACAGATCGGCATGGAAACCGTTCGATAAGTATGAAACAATCGTTAAAATATATATATTTAAAAATGTTAAATGCACATGTCTCTTTAACAAAAAAATTTTATGGTCTCTTTGAGGAGAATTTTGTTAATATACTGTAAATTTTTATTCTAACACAAGTTTTATTTGAAATCAGACGGTTACGTTATAATTTTATTTTAGAATAGTAATTAATCTTTGTATATTTTTAATCATAATTTATTTTAAAAAAGTCACTGTCCGTAATATAAATTTTTTGTTGTGTATATAAACTAAAACCGTCTTAATTAAAAAATTTATAAATATTCCGTCTTCCAATGTAATTACCGTAAAATAAAATTACCGACTTCCACTATACTTTGTACTAAAAATTTTATATCATTTTCATATAAACTTAACATTAATGTATTTTAAATATATTCAATATAATTTTTTTTTTAGTATTATTTGATTTAATGATAAATTTTTATAACAAACAATTTTATATACTTTACATTATCACATTATCAGAATTTTCTAATAAATGTAAAAAAAACGTCCGATAAATAAAAATAATTAAATTATTAGAATATTTCTAAGTATCCACATGTTGGTATTAAAAATAGCAAATTGTGAAAAATAAAATTTATACTATTAAAGTTTGTTTTTTAAAAACAAACAATATTTGGCATCTAAATAAGAATTTTTAAAAAATCATTTACTTTATATCGTTGAATATACATTATAATAAAAAAAAATTAAATAAATAAATAAATAAACGAATAAAATGTTTATAGCACAGAATAAATTTTATTACATCGCTTATTAATTATGACTCTTGTGATATGAAAAAAATAAATAAATAAAGTATTATAATCAATAAGCGTACAATTGTATAAAAAAGTATTATAAAAGTAAATAAAATAAAAAATATTTATAAAATTTTCTTGGGACAGTACGCTGACTTTTCAAATTGCAGTATAGTGTAAAAATTTAATTCATCAGTTATAACGATATAATATAAGATGAAGTATTATATAAAAAAAAATTTAGGGTTTATATAGCGAGATTTAAAAAACAAAAAATACATAATCAAATTATATGAGAATATATATGAAGACAAAAAGGGGTATATTTAAAATATTATGGTCAACTAGGATTTCCCAAAATTACCTTAGTATTTAAAAAGTTGAACACTCGAGTTCAGGATTGTGCAGCAAAGTAGAGCTCTATTATGCTTAATTACATCAAAATATATCAAGAAATGAGTCTATTGTACTAAATTCAAATGAAATAAAAAACTCAACGAAACTCAAGCTCTGACAAAATTCATAAGTTTATGTGTTCATTAGTCTTTCGTATTTTGTATTAAAATATAGATACAATTTTTATGTATAGTAATTTTAGAACGTTGATATAGTAAAATTATACTCCAATTAGAGATGTTTCTTAATTGCTGAAAATGTTGACGACGTAAAATAAAGTGGTTTATTATTGAAATAAGAACGGCATGCATGATGCATAAAAAAAGTTAATAATAATCGAAAAAAAAAAATTGAATATGCGTTTTAGTCAGCTCAATTTTTTAAGAGTCTTATTGATCGACGTATGAATATTGTAAAGCCTGAGACAACAATTTATTGTACACCCTACGTACTTTGAAGTCTCAAAATTCTTTATTTGATCATTTGAATATATATTGACTGCAGGAACATAAGTTTCACGATAAAATTGAGTTTACTTCGATTAATATTGCCTCACCAGTAAAATAAAAAAAAAAAGTAAAATATAAAACTCTGCAAAAAACGATGTATGCAGAGAAACGATCGCAGCGTGTAACGTGAAGCGAATAAAAAAAATATGCAATTTTAACGAGGGTCAAAAATGTACAGAAGCGCTGAGTCAAGAAAACTATGATGAATTAATATATTAATAGGAGGTTTTAATAAATCAACTAAATTAAAATTATTGAAAACAAATCTTTTTCTCCTTTTATCCATTATTAATAAATTTGCATGAATTACATACAGTTTTATTTATAATATCAATCATTTTTATGCAATTTTTAACAATTTACAAAATTAAATACCCTTTTTCATTATATTAGGAATAATATAAGATTTATCGTGTTAATAGAAGTCAAGCTACGACATTCATTACTTAATTTTCAATTTACATAAATTTTTCTTAACTACTTATTGTGGAATAATTGCTTTTTAAAAAATAAAATGTTTTATTTAGTTATACTATTTTATTTTGATATATTATTTTATGGACGGTAAAAATAAGACTATAAGCAAAAATAATTAAAAATTTTTGTTAAAACGTACACTGATATAGAAAAAAAATTAATACACATTTCAATCTTAATTAAATAATAAACACGATTTTACGAGTTTTAATTTCGATAAAAGCAAAATATAAGAGACATCTTTGATTATTTCTATATATTCCAAAGTACAAGGTAATGCAGAAATTTCTTTTACCGATAGCTGCTTATTTAAAAGGAAAACTTATTTGGGTTCATGTTATAATTTATTAATTGCTGAAAATTTTATCAACTTTAAATAAATGATTACTATTTAAGAATTAGTAAAAGAAATTTTTTATAAAACTAAGTATTTCTTATCTAACGTAGAACAAATTACTCACTTTATTATTAGTTCAAAATTCTTCTGTCAGATGATGCTTTAATGTACTTGAGTGTTCTAAATTATATTTTTAGTTATTTATAAAAGAAATTCAATCTATACGTTTAATTTTAATTTATTTTTATATATAAATTCAAGTGTAATAAATAACCAAAGAATTTTTTTCAATATAATTAATTTTTAGTAAATTTTATAATTTAATTAAAAATTATAATTTTTTATATTTAAGCAACTATACTTGTTCCACTTTGCACTTTAAAAATTTCAAACTTATCTACTTTTGATAAAATTTTTACGATTTGACGATACAACATCCATTAATATTATTATTTTATGTTTTTAGTATTTTTTCATACGTAAATTTTCATTTCTATATTTTTATCTGTTAAAACAGTTTTTAAAACAAATATATGTGAATAATTTTGGGTAAAAAAATTTTAAGATTATATTTTCAGCCAATTAATAATTAACTTTTTATTATTTCAATAATATTAAATACATTGTATTTATAATATTTTGAAATTGGAAAAAATTTTGTTGCTATCGCATATTCTATTCCAATCAATCTGATCATCTAACATCTATAAGACCAGCTCCATAATTTTGATATTCTTCATCTGAAACGGTCATGAAATTAATTTTGATAATTATAATTTTTTTCTTTTTATGCACTTACACAAAAAATAATGATTGTAGAAAAGTTCAATAGTGAAAATAAATAAAACGTAAAATATTTCAATAAACAATTACCTAAATAATCTGTTTGCTGATCTGTGGGGACTGGTTTATTACTTGTAAGCGGACGTTGTTGTGGTTTAGTAACAACTATATATAACAGATTAAATAATAAACAAATTGTCTTTGATAATAAATAAATATAATTAAAAACTATAATATTTACCGGATGCCTGAGTACTATGCCATACAGGAGGCTCATCTCGATAATTAGGTTTCGTGGTAGTAGAACCTACAGGATGGAAATTATGAGAGGAAATAGGATTTTGTGAATTAGGTGGACGATAATTAGAGGGAACAGACTTTGGAGGAGAAGAAGTACGAGAGGGAGCATAGTTTGAAGAAGGAGAATTGTAAGAGGAGCCGGGAGTTGCTGAGTGAGGAGGTTGAGTTTTAGGTGGATGATTGTTTGAAGAAGGAGGTGGCTTAGAGGTAACAGACTGTGAGGGATAAGGTCGATTAAGAGGTTTAGTAATTGGTGAATTAGAGGGATGAGTTTTAGATTGATCATATTTTGGAGGAGGAAGTGAAGGATGAGAAGGAACAGACTGTGAAGAAGGAGAATAATAAGAATTAGGCTTTGAGGTAGAAGAAGGGTAAGAATTGGGCCTCGGTGGAGGAGGAGAATTTTTAGTTGTAGGTTTTTGTGGAGGTGAAGGATGAGAAGGAACAGACTGTGAAGAAGGAGAATTATAAGAATTAGGCTTTGAGGCAGAAGAAAGGTAAGTATTGGGCTTCGGTGGAGGAGGAGAATTATTAGTTGTAGGTTTTTGTGGAGGAAGAGTAGAATAATTAGTATTAGGTTTTAGTGGAGGTGGAGGATAAGTAGAAATAGGCTTTGGTGGAGATGGAGGAGGTGATGGTGGAGTAGGATGAAATTTTTCAAAATCTTTTTTTAATTTTTCGTGTAAAAAAACAAAAGGGTTATGATTTTTAAAATCGGATATAGGATTATTACTTTTTAATTTTTCAACAAAGTCTTTGAATGGAGGTGGGGGAAGAAAAGGTAGTGGTTTTGGTGGTGGTAAATGCAGAAAAGCTGATGTATTTATTCCAAGGTCGAATATGAACAAATAAGTACCAAACAGCAAAACCTTTATTTCCTGTAATTTTTTCGTCAAATACTAAAAATTTATATAAATGAAGTCATTTCAAAATAAAAAAATTATCGTACACGTGCAAGAATTTTATTTCAAAACAAAACTAATTTTTAAAAATTGAAATTTTATGATATTAATAATAAGATAAATAATTTGTGTAATATTGATTATATTGCTTACTTGAATAATTTTAAACTAATATTTTGTTAAAATCTATGAAAATCGTAATTTAAACAAAAAATTTGAGTTTTGAGTATTAAAAGTAAAATTTTGTAAAATAGAAAATTGTTCGAAAAAAAGTAAATAATTCAATTTTCAGTAATACGTACTTTTTTTTAGTGTAATGCAAGACAAATTTGAAGTTACTAAACCCAAATAGTAGCAAAAAATTCAGTCTTGTGCGATAGCTTTCTTACTCAAACTTTTTTTAAATATTAAATTTTAATACCGAAGTAAATATATTATCAGTCACGATATATAGAAGATAATAAAATTTTTAAATTCTTTCAACAATACTCAATATTATTTTGTATTCGTTTCTGTAATGGAGCAATATTTTTATAAAATTTATTTTAGCAAAAAAATTTGAAAATTTAAATTTTTGATTAAATTCTATACAATACTCTACTTATTATTAATGATATTTAATATTTTCAAATAAAATAAATATAATGTAATTTTAGTAAATTGGTCAAAAAATAAAATGTCTGAATTAAAATAATTTTAAACGTATTAAATGTTTAGCTTTATTTTTTTGTAAATACTTAATACATGTACATTTTTTAAAGCATAAACTTTAATAGCTACAGTGATGATCTAAAATCAATAAGGCCTTCTCCATAGTTATCCAATGAACCTAAAATCATTAAAAAATAATCTAATCAATTTTTTATTGTTTAATTATAGAATAAAACAATAATATTCCTAATTTTTAAATAGATATTTCTTTTAAATTCAATTATTATTTAATTATTAGTTGTAATTTCAAGTATAAAACTAAAAAATAAACATACCTTTATCATCTGGTTTCTTGATTGAGCTGGGATTTTGATTAGTCATTGGATGATTTTGAGGCACTGAAAATAAGCATATTAAATAATTACTGAATATATTTTGAATAGCAATAAAAAGTATCTAATATTACTTAAATTTCATAATTTTTTAATTATTCATTACATTTTGAGTGTTGATTTACAACTTCAAAGATTGTTGTTGATATAATTTGCGCTAAATAAAAAATTAAAACTTATAATCTTAACACAATAATAACAATAATTAAAAAATTATGTTTGTTAGTTATGAAATTAAAGAAAAAAATAAAATTATATATTTACCAGGTGAATTATTGCTATGATGAGTCGTAGCATGTTGTTTACTAGATTGATAAGTAGTTGAACCTTGAGAAGAAGAAGAAGAAGAAGAAGTGGGTACATGATGTGATGAATGAGAAGGATGTGTATTAGAGGGAACATGTGTTGGAATAGAGGAAGGTGAAGCATGTGAAGGAATATAGTTTTGGGGATAAGAAGGATTATTATCAAATGAGTTAGGAGTTTGAGGTATAGATGGCACATGATTTGAAGGTTGAGTAGGTCGAATTTTTGGTGGGACGTGCTTTGGGGGTTTAGAAGTAACAGTTTGGTGAGATGGAGGTTTATAAGTAGGTTTAGAATTATATGACTGGGAAGGATGAGTTTTAGAAGGAACAGGATCTGGTGGAAGATATTGGTTAGAAGGATAATGATATGAAGGTTCAGACTTTGGTGGAAGATAATTATCAGAGCGATCGGGGTATGGTGAAGAAGTGGTGTAATAAGTATTTTTTGGTGGAAGATATTGTGAAGGAGGAGAGGGATGAGAAGGAGGATAATTTTGGGATGGATAGTATTCCGAGGAATCAGCATCCGATGGATAAAAAGGAAAAGAGGTTGACTCTGGAGGAAGATACTCTGTGACATAAATAGGATAATAATAATAAATAGGTTTAGAGGGAACAGGATATGATGTAACGGGAGGATAAGATTCTGATGGAACATACACTGGGATGTTAACAGGTTGAGAAGGTATAGGCTTTGTATGATGATAATAAATATAAACTGGATATGATGGAGGAGGGGGAGAAGGAAGAGGGAAATAATTAGAGGGAAAAGGTTGCGATGGAGGAATAGGAGTAGTGTAACCTTTTTTTACTTTATCGTTTGGATCTTGTAAAAAAGGTAAATGTTTCTTAATTTTTTCATGTATGGTTTCGAGTAATGGAAATTGATCCGGTTCAAAAAAGGTGGCTGATGTTTTTAGTCCAACATCTAATAGAAGAAAATATATTCCGATTGGGAAGAACTTCATTTTCTATTTTTATGCTAATCAAAGGTATACTGAAAGGTGAAAATAAAAATACTTAAAAAAATTTTATTACGAAATTGAAATGATTCTAAAATAATCAATGTCTGATATATTTACGAAATAATGTTAAAACAGATATTTTCGAAACAAAGTTGTACAATACGTCTTTTACGCACGAGTAAAAATCATTATACATACAAAAATATATAAAAAATGTTACAATTGAAAAAAATTTATCCTTTTAAAAATAAAACTATTAAAAAAAAAATTTTTCTAATAAAAATATAATTATTAAAAAATCCAAATAAGAAAAGAGATACTAACCTTTGTAAGGTGGAATTCAAAATAAATTAAAAATTTTTTAACTAAAATGACAGCTTGCAGTTCGTTTCGTACACGTGTACATTTTAAAATATAGTTATTTCAATATCACAAAATCAAAATTATTGGTCACGATATTGAAAACAATGCAGTTTTTGAAATTTTTGAAATAACATACGAAATATTTTTTTAAAAGAAGGAAAAATACTTTATAATTTTCTTTACAGCAATAAATTATATGAATTAATGCATTTTTAAAAAATCTTTTTTTTTTAAGATTTTATTTAAATTTACTTTATTAAAAAATTTAAAAAGTATTAATTAATGCAAATAATTTTCATCAATTCACCACTCAAAAACTTGATAAAAAAGGTTTTGATTAAAAATAAATTTAAACGTTATAAGTTAATATGCTTTATTTTTTAGAATATTTTATACATTTACATAGTCAAAAGCACAAAATTTAACAGCTTATTATTCTTTGAGTCCTACTCTCTTGATGTCAAGTTTACCTTCTCCATTAACCTCTGGCGAGTCTGAAATAAACATAAAATAAAAATATAATCTTTCTCTCGATATTTAAATAAAATAAAAATCTCAATTAGATTGAAAAATGGATATTTTACAACTTTATAATTTAAATATTTTTTCTAAAATATTTCTATGCTTTAATTAAATAATATGATTCGTATGAATAATTTCAAGAATAAAATATCAAATAAAAACTTACTTAAATCATTTGTTACTTGATATGAGCCTGGCTTATATGTATTCTGATATTCTTGATGCCCAGTCGCTATAAATAAACAGATTTAATAACAAATTAATTTTATTTAATTCCAATAAAAATCGTAATTATATATTTACATTTTTTTTGTTGTCGTAAATTTTTATATAAATAATATTCACCTGGTACACTGTTAGTATAATATTCCCGATCAGGTTGATTATGAGTTTGGGAAGAAACAAAACCCCATATAGGATAAGCCTCGTTATTTTGGGAATAAGAAGTTTGAGTATTAGAAGGAACATGCTTTGGAGGAATAGGAGTAATACCGGGAACAGAGTTTTGGGTATATGATTGATGAGAGGGAACATAATGTGGTGATTGAGAAGGTTGAGTTTTAGGCGGAATATAATTTGTAGTATGAGATGGTGGGGAAAAATCTTGCTGTGAGGGATCAGGTTGATAAGGAGATTGATAATTTTGTGAATAAGAAGGATCAGATTTGGATGGAATATTTTTTGGAGGTGTGGAAGCATAAGAAAAATCAGGATTTGAAGGAGGATATTGAGAGTGTGATGGATAAAGAGGTACATTATTAGGCAGTTTTTGAGGATAATTAACAGATGTAATAGGATAATAAGTGACATCATCTGGTGGAGGTTGATTATAATATGGATCAAAATATGGTGGAGGAGGATCGAAAGTAGGCTGTGATTGAGAAGAATGGTAAGGGGAAGGAGTAGATTTTGGAGGACGCCGAGTAGTAGTAGGATGAAATTTTTGAAGTTTATCTAATAATTTTTTTTTATGTTCAAGTTTACGCTTTTCAATTTTTTCTATTAGATCCTCAAATATATTAGGAAGTTGATGTTGATCTTTTTTCTTTGGATGAAAGGTAGCTGATGTTTTTAATCCAGCGTCAAGTATAAAAAAATATATTCCAATAAGTAAAAACTTCATTTTGAATATATGTCACTTAGAGATGAGATGTACTGAAAAATAATGTGATAATATATGACGATAATAATAATATCATTACACTTGTTTTTCTTAAAAGTAATTTTATGTATAATTGTTTAAGAAAAGAAACTTAAATTATAAATTATTTTCAAAAACAAATACTAATAAAATCGAAAAAAACTTTTTTAAAACAAAATTTTAACAAATTAGTTATTAACATTTTAATTATTACATAGTACAAGCACTGTACATACTCATCATTGTTTTGTCCAAAAAATATTTGATTTATTTTAAATTTTTTTATGCAGATTTACAAATTTTACGTTTAAAATTAAATTATTGAGAAAAAAAATTGTATAAATGAATAACTTTTTAAATAATTTTAGATACACAAACACTAACCTTCCAAAATGGAATACAGCAAAAATGTCTGATTATACCAAACTAAACAAATAACATTTAGTCACATACATTAGCTTTGTTACTTACATATTTGAAAGCAGTAGTTTTCAATACTGCAATATAAATTATCAGTCACGATATGTATAATAATAAAAATTTGAAAATTGTTTAAATAATATTCAACAATATTTTTTTTTTTCTTAAACGCATTTATAATTTTTGTATTTACAGAATTATAAAATTATAAATATGAATTTATTGTTATACAATATTTATAAAACAAATAAAATTTCATTTATTTATATTTTATTAGTTATAACATTAAGAATATTAAATCTAAAAATGCGTAGCTTTATATTTCGAGATATTAAACACACATAAATATGTAAAAAGCATTAACTTTCGTAGTATTTTAAGGTCCTACTCTAATATCAATAAGACCATCTCCATTTACATTTACTGGATCTGAAATAATTATAAAATAAAAATAAAACTTGTCTTTCACATCTTATCAAATAATCTAAGTACCTTATCTCAAATAAAATATTCCATTAAAAAAAGTAAATATTTTATATTTTAATACCTTGGACAGGCTCTTGTCTTTTAGTTGTACTTTCAACAATAACTAAACTATTGGGTCTTCTCGTTGTCTCATACATCGGATAAATTTGCTCATTTGTCGATGGTTGTGGTTGAGGATTCATTGGTTGAACATAAATTGGTTGATTATTTACAGGTTGTTGAGGTTGTGGCTGGTTAGGTTGAGGCCATTGAGATGGTCCCTCGTTCACATTAACTCGAACTGGAACAGTTTCCGATGCTATGACCATCTAAAAAATTATTAATATGATTAGCAGATGTTAAAATTATAATTTTATGTTCTTAATTAAGTAATAATTATAAGTTGAAATTTGATAGTAATATATCTTGTTTTTTAAAATATTTAAATTGACAAATTAATTTTTACAGTAAAACAATACATTTTTTTTTTTATTCCTTATATTCGCAAGTAAGGTCACACTAAAAATAGAAAATTCCAAATGAATAAAAATGCAGATAACTTCTATCATATTATTTTACGCTACAAACAAACCTTTTGTTTTCAAAAAATCTGCCATGTCATCTTTTATTACATTATAAAATATAATATAAATTTATATGTAAAATAAAGTGAAAATTTGTTATAAATAGTATTAAAAATTAAATAAGTAACAAAATATAAAACTTTACATCAAACAAATAAGTTAATGGAAACATATGTTAAAATTATTTTCCTTCTCAGAAGTGACGTAACAGACGTACAATGTGAGAAATGTGAAAAAAAAAAACATCAATTAGAATTTTAATTTTTACTTAATGCTGTCTCAAATTAATTTCTAATATTTTATAATTAAAATTTTCAAAAAATTTATCAAAACTTACCATATCTTTAGTTTTCGGATTAGTGCACACCCATTCTACATCTTCTTGCGAAACACCAATATTTTGTTGATTGTATCTTGGATAAGAATTTTGAGGATAATGTCTATAATGACCATATTCGTTCCATCGATGTGGAGAACCATATGTCACCGAAACAAAAATCATCAAAATTATTGCATAAAAATATAAAGGAATTTTTCCGAGAATTTTCATTGTGAAGTAGTAAAAGCTTTTATAACCGCGTAGTCTTACTTGATGGATGGCTACAGAGAAACTGGCGTTTTGGTGAATCATGATATACGTTTTTATATTCAATTTTCTTGAATTTAGCATGCGCATTGTAAATAGACAATTGTAATGTAAAAAAAAGTATCGAGTTCACGTGAAAAACGCGTTTATTGTTGTATTCAAATTTACGAATTTTAATTTAACGATTTAATTTAACTTTTGCAATATCTAAGGTCAATATTTGTTTTTAATTTAATTGTTTAGGATGTTTTAATAATTATGTTACATAAAAAAAATAAGAAAAATTGTTTTTTTTTTTTTAATATTATGTAAAGAATTTATTTTTATGGTAGAAATGTTTATTGAAATAAAGTTAATAGTTTGTACAAAACATTTTATAATTTAAGAACAACTGTATAATAAAGTTTATTTGTGAAGACGTTACGTAATTGTGTTTTTCCAATCTTTGAGTAAAACAATACGTCACTAAATGCATATTTTTCTTCTAATTAAATAGCGTATAGTTGATTAACTTAATTATTTTGTTATGCCATTAAACATTATATTCTATTGAAAAAGATTATAAGTATTACAATGTAATAAACTTAAAAAAATTTTTTTCAAAGATTTCAAGCGATTTCAATTGATTTTAAAACAATTTTTAATCTCATGAAATCGATTTTATTGATTTCAATTAATTGCTTCGATTTTTTAAAAAAAAAAATTAAAAAATTAATTTGACGAGAGTAGGATACAGACTACATAGAATTTTTTTTATTGATCCGTAAATTTTTTTATAAAGCCTTTTTTGATCTTTTATCAAGCGTATTTCGGCTTATAGAGAATAATGGAAATGATTCAGTCGATGGACGCTAAGAATCGAACCCATGATTTGTAGATTTTAAAACATGCGTTCAGTCAACTTATCTATTCCAAACTCGTTACAATATTTTAGAATTACATTACATTATTATTAAGTTCATTCAATTTTTACTGAGAAACATTAAAAAAATATAAGTAATAAAAATAAAAAAAAAAATTAAAAACAATCATCTTATAAAATAAAATTTATTATAGTCATCAAACAATAAAAATTTCATAAATGTCAATTGCAATATCCCATTTAAATTTACATAAGAATATAATTATCACATACACAACTCCAAATAAACAATAATCCATCAATTCTTCCTAATCACCTCATAAAATTCTCAATCTAATAAATCCACCTAAAACACCTAATAACCCATAATTTCAAAAATAAAAATTTAAAAAATTCCATAATTAATAAAATCAACCAAAACCACTACAAAAAAAAAAAAAAAATAAATAAAAAGACATCTCAGGAATCTAAAGAAACACCAAGTACTTCCAGTACATACAGAGAGCATATATAATATATAATATATATCCGGTACACTCACTTTTCTAAGCCTCTCTCTCCTCTTCTAAAGCGGCTTCAGTTGCGCAGCATCTTAGTTACAGGGTAAAGCAGAGAGAAAAAGAGAGAGAGAGTGAAAAAGCGCATATATATACAACCTTCTATATATCCTCATGGAAAACGAGAGAAAGTGAGATGAATGTAATAAGAGAGGGTGAGTCTACATATAGATCGATCTGCGCCTGCGTGCGTGCGCGTCAAACACTCTCTCTCGGTATAAAGCACAGAAAGAGCGAGAGAGAATGAAGCTCTTCCTTGCAAAATGAGAAGAAGAGAAGAGAGTATGTAGTAGGTAGTAATAGTAGTAGGGTAGTAAGAGAGCCGGGTGCATAAAAAAGAGAGGAGAAGAAGTAGAGAGAAGGGGGGAGTAAAAATGTTCCTCAAGCCCTACCGATAGGTGGCTTGCTCTTACTCTCTCTTTCTTTCTCTCAGCATATCGTAGTTGTTGCCGCTGGACCGGGGATAACGGACTATATACAAGAGAGATAGAGAAGAGTAAGGGACGCGCCGACGAACCAACAGGTGACGACGACGACGACGCTGGGGGAGAGAGAGAAAGAGAGCTTTTGCTCTCTTTGTGCAGTGTATACTCATATCTCTGTCTATCTGTGTTTGTGTGTATACCTATATTTGTATGTATATAAGTTTAATGTGTGCAAGACACTCCCTGGGATGCGGCGCAGTCTCTTTCTCTCTATTTTCCAGTTGGTCCTGCTATATATACTTTGTGCTTCTATATACGATAAGGGGGGGTATATAGGTAGACTATAGAGAAAGTAGTAGCGGTACGAGTTTGGCCAGACACACACTGTTAGTTGTGCTTGCTTACTACTGTAAGGATACTTTTGTTAGGGGTTTTTTTTTTGGAAGTTAGAATTGATATGATATGGTATTCAAGGTAGTTTTGAGATATATTTTGTTGGAGTGAGATTTATTTTGTGTTGATTAAGAAACAAGTATTGTTGTTGTTATTATTATATGTGGGGATGTGTATGTGTTTTGGGTAATGGGATAATCGAAGATTTGAGATTGTGAAAATATAAGATGATATAATGGTAATGGTGGTGTTTTCATACTTGGTGTGTGTAGTTGTAAGGATTTGTAAATGAATTGGTTGTGTGTATATGCAGTGATGGTGTAAAAATAAAATTGCTTGGATACTGGATATAGAATATATATGTAAGAATTGAAACTGACCTGTATTATATTATTGTGTGTGTGTGTGTAGGTATCGTGAAAAATAAAATTGATAGCTAATCAAAGCTTTAAATGTAAGCAATATTGGATTTTTGTTTTTATGACTTGAAAATTTATGGTACTTGTTCAAGTTTTTTTTTTTTATTTTCAATTGCAATTATACATTGATTATTTTTTTGGGGTAAATAATCATTTGTTAAATAATATATTGTTTGAGTTTAGTGAAATATTTGAAATGTGACTATTTTAGTATAACTTGTTTAAATAAAAAAAAAAATATTAACATGTGTTTATTTTGTCTATTAATAGAGGATAACGTCATTTTTTTTTTTTTTTTAAAGGACTAGCGACGTGGAAAGTAAAGATATAATGTGTACATAGCTGATTTTATTTTTAATATCATTATACTTGATTACTGCAAGCTTTAAAGTTTTTGTTAAATCTAAAAGAAATATAATTTAATGTTGTAAATTGATAATGAAAATCGTATGTAATTGAATTTAATAATTTAAATGAAATTTTAACTATATGATTTATTAACGAGTATAACTTGATACAGAAATTCAAGTCTAGATAGTGAAATATTCAAATGATAAATTTAATAAAAATTTCTATTAAACTATTGAAATTGCATATTTCTAATAATAAAAGAAAATTGAATTTAAATGTATATTTTAATAATAAACGACTGAATAAAATTGATACAATTCAATTTTGCTAAAAATAAAAAAAAAAATAATTTAAAAACCGATAAACTACATTTAATGTGACATTATAATATCAAATATTGAAAAACGGACTTATGTCATATATTAAATTAAATGTAAGAATATGCAACTAATATTAAGTCTCAGTCAATCAAGAAACATATTGTTCTAAAAATATCACTTTAAATAAAAAAATAAAGAAAAGAAAGAAGAAGAAACGAAGTAATGAGGAAACGAAGAATGTCATTTTTACACAAATCAACGGAATCATTACTCGATGTTACGATGAGAATAAAAGGACGATTTTTTTCTCATTTGAAAAAGTATTCACCAATGTAATTATATCCCCGGAAGTAAGATAAGATCTTCCGTATTAGAAAAAGTAGGAATAAAAAGAAAGAAGAAGAAAAAAAAGGTCGATGAAGCTGGAATGGTTTGACGCCTAGTATTCAGCGGTGGCGCGTTAAGGTAAGATAAAATTAAAGATTATATTTAGAGATAAGTTCTTTTTGTTGTTAAAGTTTTAGAAAAAATGTTGTCATCACTTTTTCATTTATGTAAAAATACGAAAAGTGACATTTTTTTTTAATACTAATTTTGGCATTGCAATATGCAATAACATAAACATATCTTCTTGCAATGCATTCCATTTAAAAATTTTCAAGTTATCAAAGAGTTTTTTTAAAAAAAAAAGTAGAAATAGCCAGTTTTATTATTACATTTTTTACTTTAAAAACATATCAAAATCATCGCAAAACATAACTTTAATAAACAAGTTTTCATGTATAATATACTATTTTATCTTCTCTGTGCATACAATACTTTTTTTTTCAAAACTCAAAAATATATTTTATATCTTTATGCCTGCTTTTGACGATTGAATAATCAATTCTAATAAAAAACAAAATATGTACACCACTGCATTTTACTTAATACTACAATTAAAATAAAAAGTAATTTCTTAACAACTTTTAATAAACAGCGAGAATTAAAAAAAAAAAAACTTTTATTTTTTTTTCAACTTGAATACTTGAACTTTTTGACGAGCAAATATAACACTTTGACAGATCAAAGGAAAGCTTTCATTGGTGGTAAAAGTGAACAACTGCAAAAGACGTATATATATGTATTTCTTTTAAAGTTTATTTTAAAGAGTTTAATGTAGAACAATAGCCGTTAGCTGTCATAACAATGTAAATTTTAAAAAACTTGATACGTTTAATAATTATATCGTTACTGTGATTATATGGTTTAATTAAAAACTCTTGCAAGTGACGTGATTTTTAAACAATTATTTTTAGTATTTATGTTTCGTTATAGCAAAAATTTCGTATATTTTAATTAAAATTAAATGAATGAGATAAGAAAATTGAATAAAAATTATAATATAATCGTAGATAATTTAGGATTTATAAGAATAATGTGAGATTCTGATAAAATATAATTTAAAGAATTTCGTTTTTGTTTTTCAATTTTTAGTATATTGACTCAAATATCATTAACTAAAGAAAGTACGAAACAAATTCTATCGTGGGTGACATAATAATTTTAGTAAATTCTTTTTGACACTTTAATAAGTGTATTTCCGATTACAATTCGTAAGCTCAGAAACGATCAACATTCGGAATCGAACCCTAAAAACTTGTGGATTACGAAACTTACATTTGACCGTCTAAACTACTTCAAATCTCATGTAGAAATATTATTTACTGCATAAAGTCTTAATTGAATAACCTTTAATTTCATTAATAATAAAATTGATATAATTACTCGCTAATATTAATAATTAAAATATACGTCTCTTTCCTTTTGATCACATAAATTATTCATTAACAAGGTATATATCATCGTTATTCTAATCGCAAGTATAACAGTATCGTATTTTTTTTTTTTTTGTTCAAAGCTCATCGAATCTACATATTACAATTAACAGATCGATGAAAAACGTAAATTTATTCAAGAAACTAGTCCATCGATATTATACGCTCTTCCAAACTTCTCTTACCACATTATACACACAAGCATATTTATACATCTCTACAGCTCTTATTATAGCAAGCTTATCAAAATCGATCGATCCACTAACTTCCCCCAATGTGATGAAACAGCTATTGTTGTAACTTCTTTTTTATAACCATTTTCCAAAATTAGATACACTACACCAAAGTCTATCAATAAAGTAATATTTTATCAAATCTGAGTATATATAAATATCCCCTTTTTAAATTTTTTTAAAACTTTAATATCGATACTCATAAAACCGCAAATCCATGCATCGATAGTCCAATTAGGATAAAAAAAAAAAAAAAGATCGTACCAGATTGTGAATATAAATTTCATGTTCTAGTATATTTACGAGACTGAGGTACTTCTCTTCTCTTCTTTTATTTTTTTATTTCGCGGAAATCGCATGAGATTTGCATGAAGAGCCTCTGGTAATGCGATGATGCTTATATATAGCTATATAGCTATGAGAGAGAGAGAGAGATAGAGAGAGAGAGAGAGAGAGAGAGAGAGAGAGAGAGTATTCTGTTTATCTCGCACGTAATGTACGAGAAGTAAGTTTGCTATGCTGTGTGTCCTCGGATAACCGTTTTTACTTGGAGAATATGTATACATATATTTTTAGATGGTTTATAAGAGTCAAGTTACCGTAGGGAAGGTTTATTTTGCTAGGTAATACGTATATAATACAATATCTGTGATATTTGTTTCATACTCGGTTTACTATTTTATTTTACTTTTTTTTTTTTTTTAATTCTTGATTCTCAAATTTATTAGAGATGACTTTTTTTTATTTTTTAGGTCTTTATGTCTGAATTTTTTTTGGGGTAAATTTAAAATTTTGTATTATGATGAAAATTTGTTTACGGTAGAATGAATTTTCAAAAGGATTTTATGAGTATAGTAAAGTTTAGAGAAAACGTTTGTTTGAAAAAAAAGTTTGATTTGAAACGAGTTTTATAAGCTTTTTATTATTTTATGATGATTATTATAAAGGTACTGTTAATTATTCCTTTTTTTTTTTAATTTTTAAAACATTTTAAATAAATTATTATTGAATAAAGTGCGTTTACAAATTGGTAAATAATATAAATTAAAAAAAAGTAACTTTTATAAGCAAACAAAAACTCGCAAGTTTTTATTTTATTCAATTTAAAGTCAAATCGTCAGTATAATAAAAAAAGACACAAATAACATACGAGAAATTCCATATGCTTTGTATCCTTTTATTTAAATTTTCTATACGTATTCAACGATATAACGAGTTTTTTAAAACATACACACAAAATCTATAAAATCGTATTTTCTTTCAAACAAAAATAAACATTTGTATTTCCGCTCGAGGCAACGTTAAAAAAAAGAAAAAAAATAAAAAGAAACGTTTCCCAAACTACTGAAAAACTTTGTTAACAATTTTTATTTGGCGACATATAAACCAAGTATAAAAAAAAAATCACCACATCTGGTCCCAACATTAACATCAACAACAACACATATCTATACATACACATTATATAGTTAAAGAAACTTTCTAGGTCAATAGCTTTAATTATTTTCCTGTTTCTCGGTCACTTTTCCAACAACCTACCCCATTTCACATTGTGTAAAACTCTCCTAAGCGTATAAATGTCATTTTCAATGCTCTTCTATATGCCTCATAAAAATCAATCTCGCAAAGTGCGTTTTTTTTTTATCTTTTTTCCAGCGCTGAGTACCGCAGGATGACACAAGGCAGCCTTCAATGGCAAGGAACGCAAAGACGTGCCTATGCTCCCGGAGCAAATTGGAATGTACAGGTAACGGAAAAGAAAGAAAGAAAGAAAAAAATATGAAATACTTGTAGTGTTTGAAAAGGAAGATCTTGTTTTTTTTTTTATTTACGTTGAACTACTGGTGTAGGTATGTGTATGTATGTGTGTATAGAATAAAGTATTTTCTACTTTAAATACTTTGCTTAATTATAAACAAACATTCATTTTTTTTGTGTGCAGTTTTTAATTAAAAATTAAAAAAAAAAAATTCAAATGCTATTTTACGGTTTTAATTAGTCATGATTTTTAAGATGAACATTTTAAAACTGTCTGGTTTTCTCATTATTAAATTGCGTAATCTCTTTCTTTTTTTTTAACAAAGGCACAATTTTAAGTATTAACAAGAAAAGTATACCTAATTTATTTATTTTTTTCATTTTTACAATTCCACATTAACTTTATATTATTTTTTTTAATTATAATAAGAAAAGAAAAAAAGTTAAAAAAGCTTGTCTTTGCAAATATTACAATTTTTAAACTTTAACTTTTTAATCACGTATAATACCATATTTTCTTATACACGTTTACTTTAAACTCAGATTGAACTTTAAAATTTTTATTTCACAATTTCTTATTTCAACATTGATTACTTTAAAAAAAGTTTTTTATCATTTAACAATATTTATATAATTTTACAACAACATAACTTTCAATTTTCCAAATAAAAAAAAACAAAAAAACTTTTTTATAATCTCTCATCTCACCCTTCACAACTTTTTTTTTATTCCCTCTTATAAAACATTGTTTTAAAATCATCAACTCTTGAAAACCAAGTATAAACTCTCTCAACAAAAACACACAAAAGAAAATTTTCTCCCTACAGTATCATCATCATCTTATACACCTCAACTCTCTCTTATACCACTAAAATAATTTCAAAACCACCCCCCTTATCCTTCCCAGGAGACTTGCTTAATACCACAAAAGTAGCTAGCATCCAAAACACATTCCCCTCTCATCCTACCATCTGAAAAGTAACTTACTTAACCCCAGGACAAATTTACCCTCCTTTGCTTGGAGTAGTCAAGGAAAATTACAAGCAAAGGAGAGAAGATCCTCTTGTTTACTTACTCACTAAGCTCAAAAGCAGTAACACACGGTTAGAAATGTGTATTCCGCGGAACGAGCATTTCTATCTACTCTATATATATATACATATACAAATTTCCATTTGGAACGGCTGTGCAATTAACTCTGCTTACATACATACATATATATATACATGCAAGTCTGTACTGTATATCACAACGCAACCGCTTCATTTTCTCGTGACTGCATATTTTTTTTCTCTCCCCTTTTTTTTTTTTTTAATTAAGCTCTCTCGCTTGCATCGTATAAACAAGGGATTTATTTAAACGCAAGTCGACCACTGGACATTGTATTATTCAGATTTTTCGATGTGTATATAACAGTACTGAACTGTATAGATGTATATACATTTTTTTTCCTCTTGAATATTGTAATTATTTGAAAATTGGATGTGGGAAAATAAAGTACTGGATTTTATGTATATTTTAACTATATTTTCCTTGATAAAGTATTTATCTGTTATATTTGTGTTGAGCTTTGTTTCAAGTAATATAAATGAAAATTGTAATTATGAAAATTGTATAAATTAAGTACTTGTATATAGTAATATTGGTTGAAAATTTAGTGATATATAATTTAGTTTGTAAAATGCAAAATTTTTTTATTTAATTAAATCGTTACAAATTATTTGATTTACATGATAAGAAAATATTTATCTCTTTATAATATAGATTCATGAATAAACATATTTAAATTATCACAAAATTTTAAATTCGAATAACAAACATGACCTAAAAATCTAAAATTTCAATCTCATTATTTACACCAAACAAAAAAAAAAGAAAGAAAATAATTAAACAGCATTAAAAACGAAACTTCATTTAAATCTTACAAGTTCGTATAAAACGACTGATTGACGAGTCGTGTAAGCTGAGTTTAAAAAAAAAAAAGAAGAAAAAAAAGACTAATCGTGGTTTTTATCGATCGGATACTCTTGAGATTCAAATGAATCGTTAACGTAGACATACATACACACACACACACACACAAATCCAATTGAATTGATCATTTCGCAGGTGGTGAGAAGTAAAGCTACAACACGATGTCTATGGCATGCTTGTAAGGCACTTGGTATTGGATTAATTCTCATGCTACTGGGTGCTTGTATGGCTACTATAGGTAAATATTAAATTTTATTTTTTTTAACTGAGATTTATAAATGTAAATTTATCTGTGATTTTTTAAATGTTTTTTTTTTTATATGCAATTGTTAACAATTTGATATGAGATATGTAGTACTATTTTAAACAGATTATATCCAAAAAGTTGATCAATATCTCATCGTGAATCAGATATATCTATGTAGAATATAAACTTATTCACGTAAAATTTAATAACCAAAATGTAATCATATAATGTCTATACATATATATGTATACAAGCACTCTGCTTTTCACTCGATAAATTTAATTTTAACGCTCTTATACACTGATTTTAACTTTAACCCGAGCTTGTACTGTGAGAATCTTTAATTAAATATTTCATGATATTATAATTTGAGACGTTAGATTTACCATTTTGTGTGAGTTTAAATTTAAATTTTATATTTGAATTTAAAAATAAAATAAAAGCATTGGTGAAAATTTCAGTTTTATCGAGATAAAATGAACAATGTTATTTTATTTTCATTTGAATAAAATATAATACAAGAATTGTATGAATGATAAAAAAAAATTACATTTCAAATCGTGTGACAGCAGCTCTCATATAAACTAAAGTATCTATTCTCATGCACTCATCAACATACATTTTAACTTTTACTTGGATCAAATAGTTGATATTTTTTTCTATTAAGCATATCTTTTAACTTAATTTATAGATTACGTAAGCTTTGCGATTTATCATAAAATATTAGATTTATATTGAGATATAGAATACTCCTCATTCGAAAACTATTAAATTCATTCTTAATGGTACTTTTATATAGATATCTACCTAAATTTTTCAATTATCTTTTAGTGGCATACAATCAATTTTATTAACTAAAATTAAAATTAAAAAAAAAAGATCACAAAAAAATTACTTATATGAAATTGTAAAATATTAATAACATAAACATTAAAATTCGAAATAAATTTTTAACTGTTCACCTACATTTCCAAGACTACACAATGGTTATAAAAATAACTTTTTTTTTCTTTACTTCTTCTCATCATCAATAAAAGTTTCTTTAATGGAACAGGTTATTACGCGGATCAATTGTCAGTTGCGCAAGAAATTCGAGGAAACCATACTGTCAGAGTTAAGAATGAATCTCGAGGCGTCCATCTTAACAATCTCAGTTACGCTGGACCTATAATAATGGGTTTTGGTGGTGAGTATAAAAGCTAATAATTTTTTTTTTCTTTTCGATATTATAACACTTTTTGTAAAACTTATTTTTGCAATTTACACTTTTAAAATAAATAATATGTGTATGTAAAAGTAAGGTACTTGCCAAGATAATATTAGATATTCAAATATGAGATTTTGAAAAAGCATGGTACGCTGAATCCTCACAATACATAGTGAAAGAATGAGAAACTATTTTTTACTCTAAGAATATAAAAGATTTTATGCTCTATTAATTTTTTTTTTATTTACATTTGTAAGGTTTGAAATGTATAACAATTTTTGTTTCATTTTTTTTTCTTTGTAATTTTAGTGTCAATTGTCAATAGTAAAATTATTCGAATACATTTTTTTCATATTTTGCTTACTCGTAACATTGAAAAGTTTTCAAAATCATTTAAAAATGCTTATACTTTATTGCCATTGCTTAATAATAGATGGTACAGTCTTTAAAGATTGAATATCAGCTGCAAAACTAAAAATTACAAGGACAAAAATATTTTCCTTTTGTTTTGGGTCAACCGATGAAAATACAAATTTTTAGTTTTAAAACAATATAGTGTAATAGATAAGGGTAATTATAATATAAATAAAAGAAAAGTATAAAATTGTAATCAAATTTATTTATATTTATATAATGATATTTGACAAATTTTTTAAAATTTAAATTCAAATTTTATTATTAAAAAGTAAAAACAAACAATGTCACATTAGCAAATAATTTTATTTCTTTCAAAAATTTATCTTAATCATACATTAATTATGAAATAATTTCTTGTTCAGTGATACAATCTTATTGATCTTTCATACAACCAGCATTATTTAATGCAATCTCAACATTTTTCCATACTTCAGGAGTCATCGATGCCTTATCAAATTTTTCAGAATCCAAAATATTTAAATAATGTCCGGTCATGAAATTAATAACACGTTCTCTTAAGAAATCACTATCCAAACTTTCTGCAATCGCAACAATATCCAAAACATTGTCAATCGACATAATAGCATTCAATTCATCTTCACAAAATTCTTTCATTTTATCAATCCGATATTTTTTTCCAAGTTCAACAACATCAACAGCTACTGAAATAATATTTTCAACTTGACCCCTATATAAAATCCTCAGCATTTCCTTAACTGCATTTAAATTACAATTCTCTAATTTAATCTCTTTATTAACTGGATAAATCCACTGTCCTGATTCATATCCAAGCATTTTACGAAATACTGGTGAACATTGTATAAGTATAGTGGACATTGCTGGTACACTTTCACCACATGGTGTTATTAGTTTTAAATCGTTCATACAACCAGTAAACAAATGATTCTCAAGTCCAAATAAACCAAGTTTTCTAAAATGATTTATTTTTTTATTTCCTACTTGATCATGATCGTTTATCGACACATGTTCGTTGATGCAATTTTTAACAAATTCACATCTAATTGACAATGTATTGTGCGGTAACAATCCACAGATCTTATCCGTAAGTATTTTTTCATGAAAAAAAGTATCTTCACCAAAATATTTCTGTTCTTGATTAATTTTTTTTTTATATTCTATAAATTGTTTTCCTTCGTCGTCAAGCACTGATAAAATACACCAACCATCAAATTTAAGATTAGACTCGTCACTTTTGCACAAATAAAGTCCCACATAATCTTTATAGCCATTCAAACCTTTTGGGTATAATTTAAGTATCCACGTTGGTTTTTCCGATCCAATACTAAAACTTGGCGATTGCAAAAATTCACCGTGTTCTTTTAACAAGTTATTGTAATTAGATATTTTCCAATCGTGAACGAGGCATCGGTTATACTCAACTACCGATAGACCCCAGGATTTTTTTGAGAAAATATTTTTATTTTTTGATTGCTGATCCATTTTTAAAATTGCTTTTATTTTTTGCTTTGAAACTGCGTTCGATCTTGATAGTTCAAGAGCAACTACACAACTGATTTCTTAAGGGCATAGTACGCTATACTGTAGTTACTCATTAAAGACTAGACGCTAAAGAGTATAGGAAAATATGAGAGAGACAGAAAATATAAACGACGCTTATTTTTTTCTATTCATCCTCTCTTTAGATGATTTGGAGTCTTTACCTTGAACCTGAAACTATATGCACAATTTTATTGTACTGTATATTGTGTACCTTTTAGAACTCAGGTAGATGTCGATTTGAATATATATTTTATATTTAAAACAAACGCTTATGAACTAAAATTCTATTTAAATGATGTTAAAGATTTTAATTATGTCGGAATATTTTTTCAAAAAATAAATTAATCGCTTTTAGAAATAAAAATAATAGTTCTTAATATTTTTATTAAAGAAACTTTTTTTTTACAGATAGAAAGCAATCTATATATATATTGTTTAAATCTTTTTGATACTCTTTGGAGTATATTTCGTAAAGTATGCGTGTGATAATTCAATGAGATACCGAGATTTGAAACCACGACCATTAAATTTCAAAGCAAGCACTTTGCTATTTGAACTAATCTTAGCTCTCTATATTTCCTGATTCGTTGTAATATTAAAAAAGTAATGTTCTGTAAAATCTTTTGAAACGAAAATCAATGAAAAAAAATATAAAATTACTAGGATTTTAATTTTCTTATATTACATATTTATAAATTATAATTGCGAATGATTTTTTCTTTTTCTAGCACTATACAAATACATGATAAAAAAAAAATTATTTTAACTTCCTATTCGCAATACGTCAACCACCAAATAAAACATATAAATATTTTCTGTTTACCAATACTAAAAGCCTACATCTAATTTTCAATCCCAGTTTCCAAGCAATACATCCAAGCTCCAAATTCATATTTAATTATCACGAACAATTAGAAATTTTAATCTCACACATGTAAGTCTTAAAAATCAAATTTCACTTGCTCAAAAAATTTGTCAAAACCAAGCTTTATAAAGCAATAGGGTTAAAACGAACAAGAGAAAGATGAGCAAGTGTCTAAGTCTCGACATATAGCCAGACTAATCGCTATCACGAGAACAATAAAAAAATCTCTATAGTACCATACGTATGTGTGTGTATGTGCGAACAAGTAGCAAGAGTAAAAAAAAAAAGTAGGCCAGGAACGCCTTATATGCTTTTCAGTCTTCGTATATAGTATATCGATTCACATCACACGTACATTTCAATTGTACGTATATATAACCCGAAAAATCGTACTACTACGTCGTTAGTGGAACTGCTTTATTACTTACTACTACTCTCCGAGTACGAAGGAGCCGTACTACTACGTTTTACAATTTAATTAACGTTGGATCAATGTGCGCTTGGAAATAATTGGTGCTTCTAAGGGGTGTTATAGGGGTAGGTGGTAACGAAGAATAAAAAAAAAAAAATATAAAGGAGAAAAGGGGGGGGAAAGAAAAAAATATTGCCCCCAGAGAGATTTGAACTCTCGACCCCTGGTTTACAAGACCAGTGCTCTAACCCCTGAGCTATGGAGGCTTTCTGCCAAGCGACGGCTTAATGTCGAATCCAAATGACTGACACCTTTTTTTTAACTTTTATTATGATTTTTTAATGGAAAATTTTTTATTTTTAGACTAATTTTTTAATTTTTAATTTTTTTTTAATATTTTTTGTTGAGTGTAGAATAAATTTTTATTTTTTATTTTTTTTATTATTGAATTGTTACTGTTAATTTTTAATTTAATAAATATGTTAAAAGTTTGTTTAGGATTATTAGATAACTGATAATTTATGTCCTGAAAATGTGATTATTTTAAGTATATTGTACTAATAGGATTATAGTAGAAATCGATATTACCGACAATTTATCTATGAATATTTTTAAAAAATACGTAGCTGATGATAATCTTTGAAAACTTGTTTAATAAAAAAATACGATATCACAAATGTCATATTAGTACATGATTGAATTATTATTTAAACAATAAAATTAATGTACATTCAATTCAATACATATATCTACCTTAAATTAATAATAATGTATATTCATTTATTCATACAGTTAATAATATTTTTCATATAAAATAATCATATTATACACTTATTCAACCATAATCAAAATTTGCATAATATATTTTAATTTTCATTCAAATAAATATACATATTTATCCATATAGAAACCATCATCAACAATTCATACACATTATTAAAACTAAAATTCACAAATTTCAAAATCCATCAAATATCGAATCTAAAAAAAAAAGAAAAAAATTTCATTATCTCATTATTCAAACACATCGTCATTACAATTCCAAGCACACAAACCTACACACCCACGTCACAATTTCAAGTCAGCAACAGCAGCAGTAGGCCTATACGTCTGTCACTTATCGTAATAGACGACGAGAGAGGAAATATAGGAAAGGAAAGAGGAGTACATAATATACACATGTGGTGGTAGAAGGCCTATACTTGGTAAACAGCTCGCGTATATATACGTAGACTTTAATGTGACACACAAGGCACGCGCAGGTGCTCTCTCTCTGATAAGCGAAATACGTTTAGGAGAGAAGGGGGAGACACATGTTAGTTGCGAGGCTGATCTCTGAAAATATTGCTTACGTATTATATGTGGCTTGATAATATGGATTTTGAGTATATAAAATGAAGGTTTCTTTTTTTTAAAGATTAATATAGATGCGTTGGAAAAAAACATCAAAATACACAAAAATTTAATTTTATATACTAAAAATAATTACAAATTTTATGATTTCGTCATCAAACAATTTTCTTCAACAAAATAAATAATTTATCTCAAAATAAAATTAAAAAAAAAAATAAATAACTCACACAATTCCACAGGATTCATCGTAGTAGCAGCCTGCGTAATGACATTCGAAGCACGTGATAGCGCAGCAAAGGTCATGCCAGCACGTTTTCGTTTCAATCAAACGCCAACATTAAAAACGACAAAAAGTCAACGCAATCGTAAATCAACATCAAGCCAAACAAGTAAATGGGATCATCAATTGGGTTTATTTAGGGTAAATCGTAGTCCAAGTCCAAGTTTACGTGAATCGTCGCGACGTCAGTTGACCTCCGAGTTCATGCAATTTTCTAAAGCATTGGAGAACAAGGGTATCAGTGGTCCCATGAAAAAAAGTCCGAGTGCACCAAGTTTGGCGGATAAAAAATCACCGCTACGAAGGACTAGACCACCTAGGTACACCGCTGGTGGTTGCGCTCTTTTAAATCCTGAATTGCTTAAACGACATGCTATTTCTGTGGATAATCCTGGTTACAGTCCGCAGCAAGTTAGTTGCATTTAGACTATGTTAGTTGGTAAAATTATTCACGTTATTAATAAGTAAATATATTACAGGTAAGTAGAGAAAATTTAGAGCTTCAGAGGCTTAACGGTAGTCAAGTATCAATGGCAATGGATCTGCATATACCAAATACCAAGGGTCCGATAACTTTAAAGGTCAAGGATAGATCAGATACCGCGAGGAGACATCAGTTAGCTCGACAGACGAAAATCGAGGATGCTGAAGATCTTGAAGAGGCTAAAAGAACAGCTGCGCTTAATAGGTCCTATTCACCAAAATTACCAGGTATTTTGATTTTTTTTTTATTTTGTTTTTTACTGTAGATGTTTATTTATTATTAAAATTGATTATTTTAGGTTCCGGCATTAGATATCCAGATGATTTTGTACCGAGAAAAAGAAATTCAATTGATATGAGAATATTAGAAGATTTATCAGCTAGAGATTTAACAAAAGTTTCACCACGTGATTTTCGAAAAGTATCATCACCCAACTTTCGTAAAATGTCGTTAGATAGAATTGGTGGTGAAAGAAGAATGGAAAAAACTTTGGGTTCAAGAAAAGCAAGTTTGGAGTTTAAAAGAAGTCCGGATTTTAGAAAGTCAGATTATAGGTAAGATTTTTTTTAATAATATATTTTTTTGGAAATTTATTTATTAAGTATTTTATTATTACAATGATAATGTAGAAAAATAAATTTATTATCTATAACATTTAACTAAAAAATAAATTTAAAAAAGTAAAAAAAAAAATAGATAGTAAAGTTCTAAAGAGTTAGTCAAACAAAGTTAAAAGAGCTTGCAAGCTCTCTTTCACACACACACACACACACACACACATATATATATATATATATATATATATATATATATATATATATATATATATATATAT
>JAPYZE010000681.1:0-121001 GCA_030522805.1 Leptomastidea abnormis
ATATATATATATATATATATATATATATATATAAACCACCGCAGTCCGGAACTTTGAATTCGCTTAATGAAATTCTGAGTTAAGAAAAAGAAGCAAAACTTCGTTGCACATACACACACCCACACGAAGTCGTAAAAAGTCTCAACGATCTTTTGAAAAATATTTTACTGTAATATCCTACATCGCAAATTTTTATATAATAAATCCAAAATAACACATTGAGCACTAACTTAACCCAAAAAAAAATCCAAAAAATATAACAATTAAAAAATAACATCTCAATATATCAATCGAAAACGAAAG
This sequence comes from Leptomastidea abnormis, assembly GCA_030522805.1. NCBI lineage: Eukaryota > Metazoa > Arthropoda > Insecta > Hymenoptera > Encyrtidae > Leptomastidea > Leptomastidea abnormis. The sequence continues at coordinate 304 of JAPYZE010000681.1, forward strand.
CATATCACACAACCTCCCACATGATAAGCACAACATAATATCATCAAGTAATCCCTCAACTTTTCCTTCATACACGTACTTCTCCCATCCTTATAAAAAATCTTACAATCCAGTAATCTCTCTTCTCTCACTCTTTTCACACAAGATATTCCTTCAGCTTGTTTTTTTCTTCGCGCGCTATATCACTCGAGACCAACTACATATATATATAAGAAGAAAATAAAGAGAAGGAGGTGGAGAACGTTACGCGCGGATTACCGTGCGCGCATATAATACACACACATACTCACAGAGCGTTCCGTTCTGCTTAGCACGTATACGAGAGAGATCACATACACAATCCCGCCGTATCATCCTCCTACTAGGTACTTCTTCTTCTCCGTTTTCGCTGCATCTCTCTGTATATATCTACCTATATACGGAGTGTACTGCTGGATATAAGTTCTTCTCCCCTCTCTTTTGGAGCGAAACTTAATCAGGTTACGGAGTAAGCATTGATCTTTTACGATGCTTTGCTCGGATTGTCCGTTATAATGCGGAAGTATAAATGTTCTGTATCTGATGTCAATGTGTCTTACGAGACATATACAGAGATTTTTGAGAAAATGTAAGGTAGACTTGTCTAAAATCAGTCGAGCTTAGTCCCTTTATACAAGTATAAAAATCAAACTCGTTTGAAAAAAAGATTTTGTAAGAGGTATTTACTATATACAATCGCAAGCACAATACAAATTCGTGCATATAGTCAACTGCACTATCCATAGCTTTTCCGGCTCTTTCAACACTAACACCTTCATTATCCTCTCTTTCATACGCGTCCGGACATATTTTCTATTTTTTTCTTGCCTTAGCTTTTATCGACGACTAAAGTCTCTGCTATCCCGCAGTGATTAACTATACTATATGTATATATGACGAGTTCTTAGTGGAAGACAATATATTATATGACTGAATTACTGAAATCCGGATTTGTTGGAATTAGTGGAGAAATTTTTATTTTTGCACTCTTATTCTCTTTCTACTGTGTAGTATTAACCTAGATGAAGGTAGGATGTTACAAATGCGTGACGAGAGTTATATTTTTGTAGAGATAAATTTGTCACGATGCTTTTGAAAAGCTTTTGGATGCTGTGTGAATTCTTTTTTATGTAACTTTTTTTTTAAAGGTGAGGGTGTTTGTAAATTTGACTCTTTTGTTGATGTTCTTCAATAAAATAAAAAAGAAAAAATGAATATATAAAATTAAAATTAAAAATTTTTTTTTATTTAATTTTGTTAGTGAAGCAGATCACGTAGATAAAATTGTGTTTAATGAAAGATTTTTTACGTCTGTGAGTGTTGTAAAAAAACTTTTGTTTCAATTATTAATGTAAAACAGGTTCGTTAGTAATTTTTTTTGTTGTTTTTTGTATGAGTCGAACGGAATATTTTCGTACTAACCTCATTTCCTATGCGCTTCACTTTCATGTATATATGCACAATACACAAAAGATTATTACAAACAAGCTTGAGAAAGTTATAATTAAGGCCGAAAAAATGATCTACTTTTAATAAAACCTTTCACAAAATTATAGGAAAATAGATAATTTTCTAATTTATGTTGAAATTTTCAAATAAGGAAGACTACAAAAAAAAAAAAAAATACAAAACCAGAAAACAGAAATTTTATATTTTCATTATGTAGTTCAGAATAATGCATGTCACATAAAAAAAAACATCCATATCATTTTTCAACAACACATTTTCTACCGGATTAAAAAAAATAAAATTTAAAAAAAAGTCTGCATTAAAACCCTACTAAGCAGATTTTCTCCAACACGTACCCCCAACAACCCCAAACATACATTTAATTCTCAAAAAAAGAAAAAAATATAAAAAAAATATTACCTCAACATCCACACACAGATGAATAAAAATAAAGTAATACGACTTTGCTACACTACCAGCATCTCACCAGGGTGCACTTCTACACTATCACCCTCCAAAAAACTCTTAGCCATAAAATTGTAATGAAACGCACCGAACGAGCTTGGAATACTTATGTACATACTTTCTTGATGCTCTTCAGTAGTTTTGCTACTTGTACAAGTATATAAATGTACTTCCAAGCATTAATATAGCAATACCAGAGGTTCTTTTTTTTCGAGACTATATAATGTATTGAACTAAGCGGTATACATATTTTTGTTATCGAGAAAAACTAGGTCGGGATATTTTTATTGTCGCTTTAGAATCGATGAAATGTTATGCATATTATAGAAATTTACTGAATTCTTAAAATGTCTTTGCAAATGCAGCATTTTATATTATATTAAAGTACCAAGATAATGATGTTTATTTTTGAACTTTAACTTACATGCTACATGACTTTTTTGTAAATTGTAGTTTTAATGAAAGTGATTGACAGAATTAGATTTTTTGATCATTGAATATTCTGTCGTTTATTTTGAGAAAAGCTCCAAGTGCAATTATATAATTTATAAATTGCATTAAATGTATAATTAAACAACATTACCTCCAATGTGTTTAAATTAAATTAATTACATATCGATCCATACTAATCAATCAAATATCAATTACACAATTTACCTATTGAACTAACATACAATTTTTTTCTTTTTTTCATTACAGAAGTCGTGATAGAATACCAACGTGGACTTCCAAGGATCTCAATACCACTGCCGTCAAAACCAGAAAAGTGCATGTTCACTTTGAAACCGATAACACAGACGGTAGGCGATTTTCTCGACATGATAAAATTGGAGGATCCAGCAGTTATTGAAGCGAGTGTTACATCGACGAGTAATGAATTTTGCACATATGACAGTTAATATTTTAATTTTATTATTTTATTTTACGCGACCTTATTCCTGCTTACTTAGCTCATCCTTCTATTTTTCTTTATCTCAATTGAATTTTGTAAATTAAGTTTCGATTATGCAAAATTTTATTTATTAAATTATTACAATTTTATATAATTACTAAAATTTCTGTAGATCTCTTTAATACCTTCGCTAATGGGTGTGTCTACTTTAAAAAAAGGACAAAGATGTTAAAATGAAATTTAATTCATTTTGTAGCTGGCATCAAAATTGGAGCAACCAACAGGATAGAGACTCTACTTCTGGACGACTTTAATTTAATTATCAATGACAAAGTCTATCCTGTTTCGCCTCCAATACACATCGAGACTCCAAAGGTATATTATTATTATTATTTAGTTTAGTAACGAACTATATCATTGTTATTGAATTTATCTTATCAAATACCAATGTAAACTTTTGCTTTATGTAACTATTTTAACGAGTTACAAATTATTCCTTTTTAACATAATTTCAGTAACTAAAATTGAATAAATTATAATAAAGAATTTTTATTAAAAATATAAGATGAAAAAAATTTTTATCATTCTTTCTTAATTTTTTTAGGAGAGTGTACGACAATTACGAGATTTGCAAGCACTGGTTCATCAACTATACGAAGCTTTTAATGCACGCGAGTATCACGCTGAATTAGAACGAGAAGTAATGCTGCAACTGGAGGAAGTAAAACTTGAATTAGAGCCGCTGGAACAGGTAATATTAAAATCTTAGAATAATAATCGCATATTATATCTCTAATACATTTTAGATTACATCAAAAACAAAATAGAAAATAATTTTAATTGAAAAAATACTTAATGTTAGAATAATAGTTTGCAAAAACAATCGAGAAAAAAAATTAAATGTAAATTAAAATTGAAGCAGTGGTAAGAAGCTGCATTTACAAAATCACAAAATAATAGCTGCAAGAAGACGGTCCATTAAAATTCAATCTAGACACGCACAAGCATTCCATATAAAACATTAATTCAAAACCTTACCTGATTGACTGAGTTGATTTTTTTTGCTTCGAAACATAATACTCATTATCCCCCTACAGATGCGACTCGAAATCGAAGAGGCAGCAGCACGAAGATCTCGACTTGCCTCTTGGGGTGTTCTCGTTCTTATGTCCATGCAATTTGGATGTTTAGCTCGATTGACTTGGTGGGAGTACTCTTGGGACATTATGGAACCGGTCACGTATTTTGTCACTTACGCGACCGCCATGGGTTGTTACATCTATTTTCTTATGACCAGACAGGTGAGAATGATCCTTTTTTTTTCTTTTTCTGTAGACACCCTTTTTTCTTTTTTTGTTCTTTATCGATATAGCTTAAGGTTCGCTGCCCCGCATTGATGAGCAGATATAGGCTGTAATATTTATCGTATACTCTTAGGTTTTTATTCTTCTTCTAAAACAGATGTGAAAATATCGAGTTTTACTTGATATTAAATATAAAGTGATAGTTACATAATTTAAAGCAATAATGTTTATATTGATCTTTTGAATAAAGGAAAGTGAAGGAAATTTTTATTTTGTGAAATAAATTATATGAAACGAATAATAGATGAAATATTAAGAAATATATTTATTGATAAAATTTTTTTAAAATAATTCTTTTATTGGTAAATTTAATTAGTTGTATGATAAAGTAGATACGGGTGTAAAAAAATAAGCGAAGACCATTTGAAAATGAATATCTGATCATAAAAATAAATTATTAAATAGGTTTCTTTTAAATTATCAATAAAATTTAATTCTTTTTATTTGCATTACGTGGCTGTAATAAAATTGTTTTATTGAAGGAACAGGTAAGAAAATTTTTAATAATTTAGTAAACATTACTGCAATTTTATATAAATTGTTCTTGTATTTTTCCTTTTTTTTTTAAGAATTTTTAATATAAAGTAAAGAAATTTTATAATTATGTGTGTCTTTGTTAGTTAGTTATTAAAATCAATATGTATTAAAACAAGTATTTAAACAATAATGTTTTTAATAATATAATATCAGGCAAAAATTAAAAATTAATTTTTTTGTTTTTGCATCTAATATAATAAATGTTTATGATCAATCATTAATATGTTTATACGTTCAAGTAAAACCTTTAGATAATGTAGTATTTAAATTATTCAAACTTAAACAAATTAAATGTTTCATTCGTATTATTATGTTTTGTTTCTTTGAAACTGTACATTCATTAAAATTATATACAGATGTTAATGTATATTAAAAATATTATTGCTTTTAAATTATTTGTTTATTTTTATAGCTTTATAGTAGTTTACGTATTAGTATACGTTTAATTATACAAGAAATAGAAATATTCACCCGCATCTACCTTATCGTTAAATCAATTCAAATTATGTATAAATAGTGCACGCTTTCATTTAAACTCAGTAATCAATTATGTGGTAAATCAGTACATTATTAGATAATTCAATAGTTCACGTTTTAAAATTTTCACTTTGTCAAACCAAAACAATTTACAAAGTCAATCAACAGTTTAAAAAAAAAAAATTTCAGCACCATTGCAGCAATAATCAATCCACTCATCACATAAATTCTAAAAATCCCACAAAACTCAATCAATTAATAATAATTATTATTTACTAAATTCTGTTTAATCCTATCGCAGGAATACATGCTACCAGAAGTCTTTCGTCGTGAGCATCTAATAGGCCTTCATCGTAAAGCAAAAAAATTGAGCTTCGATCTCGACCGCTACAACAGGCTAAAAGACGAAGCTTACGAACTTGAAACGATGCTTAAAATAATACGTGGTCCATTACACTTACATCAGACTCTAGTCGAACAGAAACGTCGTGAACGACTGCAACGTGAACGTGGCAGATCGTCATCATCGTCCTCGTCTTCATCAAAATCGCGCTCACCGAGCTCCTCGCCGAGTCCGAGTCCTGAACGCGAGACCAAAAAGAAAAATACGACAACGACGACGACGAAGACTGCTGGCAATCCCTCGGCTGTGATTTCGAATTAAGTGACTATACGAATATAATATTATTATGTTTCTGATAATTTCTTCCCGTACATATTTACGAATTGATATAAATAATCCTCGCGCCTGATTGCTTTAGGTGAACGTTCGAATTTTTAAATCGAGGACTTGAGCTTATGTGATATAACGATTTGTCGATGGGGAAGTAAAGGTATTTTTGATTTGGAAGTGTCTCGGGTATAAGTGATTATTTTGAAAGAATCATTTAGATAGATGACTTTAATAAAAAAAAGTATTTTAAAAAATATTTTTCCTTTTTTTTTCTTTAAAGACAATAAAATAAACGTTTTATGTTCCTGAACGCGTTGACTCGTTTACTAAATTTCTTGAAAATGCTGTACCGATCGTACAAACGCAATTTTACGAGTTTAGTAGTCGCTGCAATAAAATAGAAATGTATTGCTAAATTTTCATTCGGTTTTTTAAATTTAGAAAATTTAGGTGAATCACTATAAGTTGATGAAAAGACGATTTCTTCGTAAATTTACATTGAAATTTATGTAGAAGATGTTTTTTAGTAGAAAAAAAAATTTAAAGTACTGATTGCGAGATAACTTCCAGTCGGTAAAATACATTTATTTCTCGTCCACTCCCTTGAGACTCTTAGAAGCTGGCGAAGCATAGAAGGACGAGTACGATGTACTTAAATGTTTAACTTAGTGGAAATGCTGGATTTGGTGTGAAAATGTTTTATTTAGTTGAATATATTAATTTGTATATCTACAAACGAAAAAGTATGGATAATATGATTTTGTTTGACTTTTATTTATGATTTAAATATTAGAAAATTAAATAAGAAATTAATTTTATTTTTTTACTATCACACCCAATCTTAGAATTTCTAAGTAAAGAGTAAGTTGAATAAAATCAATTTTGAAAGATTATTGTGATCACGGGAAATCCCAACGAAAGCTTCAGGATAACCTTATACATACTATAACACATAAATTTTAGATAGATTATAAAATATGTATAATATTCGATTTTTGCTCGCTTTTGTGGTCGAAATATTTTTGAAAAATAATGTAAAAATTAATAGAAGAGAATAAACATCGTTCTTAATTTAAATGTGTAAATAAAAAAAAAATAACTATATACTTTTTATAAATAATCATGATTCTTTATACTTTAATTATAATTGTGGCAACAATAATTAAAAAAAAATTAATTTTTTTGAAAATATTTCAACCAGAAACGTTATAGAATCTCCGAATTGCATTCGCGACACGCACACTCCTTGCCAACGATCCTTACGAATGATGAAATATAAAAAAAAAAAGAAAAATAATATTCAATGTAAACGTAAGTACTGACAAAGACGTTGCACTCGTGTTAAACTAATCGCGATAATTATGCGATGCGAGCCGAACAAAACGATTTTTTAAATATACGTATATTATATAAATAGAAATCCAGCAGTTTCGTATTTACTGTAAAAAATATGTGCGTCCTAGGGATGTTTGACTTTGAATTTTTTGTTCTTATTGAACGTTATAAAACATACAGCGTTTTAAGAAAAACGGAATAATTGTAAGGTATTCATTACCGTCGCTTAGATATGAAAATGTTTAAATAAGTTTGATTATTGAGTACTGATGTAAAAGTTGTTTATTATAAATTAAGTGCAAACAAATTAAAAGTTAAAAGATTTTTTAATGATACACTTATATGTGTAAAGTTTGATCAATAAAATTTTTAAGAAATAACTTTTACTTGGTACATATTCAAATATTGATTATTTTTCTTGAGAGGAAAAATAAATTAAAATAAATTATTTTAGTTTGACGCGCGAATGTGTGACGGTAATGATAAATTTTTATCGTGATGTCATGTACCTTAAATAAAAACGACGAATTCTTCGAGCATCTCAGAAGATCCTGTATTTAATTAAGAGTGTTAATTAAGACTCCGTAATAACGATACTATTTTAATAAATTTTGCGTTTTTTTCTCTGCGTGTGTGTATGTAAAAATTGGTGCTCTAGAGATTTAAGAGATTCCTGTATATTTCGTTAATTCGAATTTTACAATTGTGCTTTAGTATTTTACTCAAAGTCTGTTTACTTTAACAATATAATTATGTAAATGTGTTGCAAAGAAAGCTATTAAAGTTACTACTATTATGTAAATATGTATCAAGACAAATTACATACTTATTATGTACAAATAATATATATTTTATTTTTTTCTGTCCTGATTTATCATTTTTATTTTATTTCTTTTTCTGTTCATTTTTTTTAATATTTTAACTTCATGTATATCCGTTTTCTTTATCATGTGCCATTCTCTTTGAGATTTCATTTCTGTATTTTATAGCATTTTACAGATGCATCTTTGTAGTCCTGTTTTATAGGCAGTATAAATATTAAATGTAAGTGACTCTCAAACTAGTCTTATCCTGAAGATTTTATTTTTCTCAAAAAAATAAATAAATAAAATAGCGCAAGGCTAAGTACATTTGTAAAATTCGATAGCTGTAAAAAACGAATCTCTCTCGTAAGGCCATACAAATAAGAGACAATTTAAATTTTATTTGACTGTAAACAAAAACATATGATGTTGAATTTTTACATTTCGTAAGTGTGCTGAGTGTGATATAACACTATAAATTGTTAAATTGATCGACACTTATCGAAAAAATTAAAGAATATATAAATATAAATAAATATGAAAAATTATATAAATAATTATAAATTAGATCGACGAACGAAGTATTTACAAATTATCGAGAAAAAATTTTTTTCACTAGACCATACATTTGTAAAGTTTTCTCCTTTGATGGACTTGTAAATATACCATAATTACAGTTAAAAAAAATAAGTCAAACTACTTTACTAACTTTGCATAATTGCCTTTTTAACAATTAAGAATGTATACTTTTTGTAAAATAAAACGAAAAAGAAAATAAGCACATAGTGTGAATACTTGGTAATCACTCACTTGCGCTTAGCGCTTCTATATAGTTAATCTCTCTCAGATTATCAAGCCTAAATCCTGGGCTGTTTAAACAAACTTTAAACTCTAACATAAATTTTCAATCTTCGATAATCTAAATGCTTAATCGAAACACGAGCTTGTGCAATCACAAATCGAAAATTCCCTCAGCTTATCTTCCAAGGTATATCCAATATATAACTATATTCGAGGTTCAACATTTTTTCAAAGTTATAAAACATAGTAAAACTTAGTTGCCCAAGCGCAGGCAGTAATTTATTAAATCAATTCAGAAGGCTTCCTTATTAATCGATAATCGAAAGTAAACTTTTAAATGACATTTTAATAGCGTATAACGTAGACACGCTAAATTTCCTATATGACGTAAGAGAATTTTACAACGCTTTTTGCACGCCTAAAAATTATAAAGAAAAAATGAACTTACAATTCTTATACCTTTAAAAACAAAAACTAATCTTAGAAACTTTTAAAGAAAAATCGTTCTGTACGATTAGAAACGAGTTTGAAAAAATATAATACTGTACGAGACACCAGAAATTTAGATTAGAAATATATTTAGATAACGAAGTTCTCTACGAATGGTATTTCGGAAGAAAGGACTTTTTTTTAAAAAAATAGATTGATACTTCAATAAAAATTTTCTCTTCAACAATTGTAGATAGGATAATAATTAAAATTAAATAAAGATTCCCATTGAAGTTTTATCCGTCCGCTGAGCGGTTCTGCTTTTTTTCTTAGCTGATGTTTGAACAAAAAAAAAATGTGATGATGAAATGGTTGTTTTGTCATTTTTAATTCATTGTAAATTTTATCATTGAAAGTTAAGATTATATTTTCATATAAAGCTCATTTGTAATAAAATGAAAGAATTTAAATGTTAAGTAAAAAAGTTGTACATTTTAAAAAAAATACAGTAAAATCACGTTACTAGTGCAAGAGTTCTCTATAATGTTGCTATAAATAGAAAAGAAAAAAAAGAAAAATTATACTACAAAATTTTAGAAAGAAAAAAAAAGCACAAAAACGTATTAAAAGTTTCTGCACTACGTAATTTTCTGACTAATGCTAAAATAAATAAATTGCTAATCTCTAAATACTCTCATTTTGAAAAATAATTTTTCTGCTTACTCTTTTTTTTTATATATATAACTATGAAGTTGAGCAGAAAATTTAGAGTGATTTTGCTCTTTTTCTAGTGCCAATTTCAAATTAACTAGATAAAAAATTTAAGAAAATCTTTGAAAAAATTGAGGGAAACGATACTTTCTTGTTGATTATTCAAAATCTTGAATTTTATAATATTATTAACAAATACGTTATAAATTAAATTTGTTAACATGTTTTGTACCAAAAAAGTTTACATTTTACATTACATTTGTTTATTATCAATAAAAATTATTCATAAATCTAAACGCAACACTTCTCATAATACAAAAAAAAAAAACTATGACTTCATAAGCGCCTATTTAACACAACTATTCGAAGCTATACTTGACAAACTCCTCTTACATTTTCTCCAATAAGATAAATTTCCGAATATATTGTACATACGACACTTAAATGTTATGATTCTTTTCGATGATCAATACAGAATCGATCAAACTGTGCAAATACTCACTGAAATGTTTATCGTTAATCAATGGTTAAAATAATGATGGATTTTTAATGGATTATTGTCATTTTTGTTCCTTGAAAGATATAAAAAATTAAATGTACCCCGTCAGCTGGTTGTCAACAGTTCCAGTAGCCTTAATAGCAAGAAACTAAAAAATTAACATCAGCTAATCAGAATAAAACACGGCCACTATTATATTAATGAATCAAGTGTTATTTACTTTCCAACTTACTATTTTCATTGACAACGTAATATTTATGTCAACGACTCAACTAATTAAAATTAAATCAATTCACATTTTCATTGCCATAACACTATCAACAAATGAGCCTAAAAGAAAAAAATAAACTCCAAGATTCTTTATCGATATGTACACATAAGTTTCGAAAAAAAAATAATGCGATAATAAACTTTAGTGGTTCCGCACAATAATGATAATATCAATCATCGCGTGTGTATCATCTATCTGTATACTTTGTTCTATTTCTCAATCTAATTTTGTATTATATATCGTTTGTACAAGCGATTTGTAATTTTATTTCAAAATTGACGCAACAAAAGCGTTAAATTTATTTTCTGCTATGTTACTGTATGTAAATAGTTTTAAATAAATGCATATTTATTCAAAATTTTTGCAGTCTTTTCTTAAACTTGACTTTACATTTTCAAAAGAATTGTTCTCTTCCTATACAAATCCATATGTCATCAATAATTAAATACTCTTTCTCAATCGACGAGCCAACATTTAAATCTTCCCGCTTATTTTCGCGCTCAAGTCAAGTCAATTGTGCAGGTGAGGTTAGTCATCTTCGATACGCCAGAGTCGCCAGCGCGTATTTACAAACACAAAGTAGTCGCACGTGTAAAATGTTTTCGCGCCTTTTGCAAACAAGAGAGAAACAATTAATATACACTGTTAAAATTAAAGACTAAAACTATAACAAGTATTATCCATAAAAGAAAATCACGTTTGGACCAAAGAATCTTATTCTCAGCTGGGTGAGAATGTCGATATCATTGCAAAAGTTGAAAAGACGAGCACCTCAGCCGGTATCAACCGATAAACCAAGTAAGAAATGCAACCGATTCGAAGGCCTCTCAGAAACAGAGCTGATGTCTCGAAAAAGCTCACTACAGGATTACCTTCAACCCGACCTTGACATCGTATTCGTTGGGATAAATCCCAGCTTAGCTGCTGCATACACTGGCCACTACTACGCCGGCCCAGGTAATCACTTCTATCCACTGCTGCATCACTCAGGTTTGGTATCTGAACCCGTTACTCACGAGGATGATGAACGACTGCTCCAGTTTCGTATTGGTCTGACTAACATTGTAGCAAGAGCTACAAGATCCTCCGCTGATCTTAGTCGACTTGAACTGAAAAAAGGTGCTGCACTTGCACAGCAGAAGTTGAAACAGTATAAGCCTCGAGTTGCAGTTTTCAATGGCAAGTGTATATATGAAGAGTTTGCTGAAGGCTATGATCGTGCTAGTTTTCGTTTTGGACTTCAACCTCAGAAAGTTGGTGAAACATCACTCTGGGTAGTGCCATCAAGTAGTGCACGCTGTGCCAATTTTCCACGAATGCAGGATAAGCTACACTTTTATACTGCGCTCAAGAAATATCTTGCCTATCTTAAAGGAGAGATAAAAGATGTTGATCTCAAGGAGTTTGTTTTTGATGGCAAGTGTAGGCAAGCAGTGCCAAGTACCTCTAAGATGTGGAGACGTAAAGGTATTTCAGCATTTGCCAATGGTGGTAGGATTGTTAACAAGGAGACTATTTGTATGGATACATCAGATGAGAATGTACTTAGTATTCCTACCAGCAATGAGTTTATTGTCAAGAGTCCAAAGAAGAAGGAGATTGGTGAATCAGAGGAAGATTCAGGCCTCTCTGGCTCACAGAGTGTTGCAAGTTCTCAGTATTCACGCCACAGTGGCAAAAGTGATGATGTCACAGGAAATTTATCTCAAGCCAGTAAATCTGTAGAGCCAGAGTTATCTCAAGAAAGCAAAGCTGATAATGATGAGAATGATTTGACTGTGCAAAGTGATACAAAACCAAAAAGAAGACAAATAAATAAGAGATCAACTAAGGACAAATTGCCTTCTAGAGTTGTGCCTAAGGAGAGAACTGAGACCATTGACTTTGTCAGTTTAATAAAACAACGATTGAGCAACAAAGGGGAAGTGTCAAATGATGATAGAGAAAATTGCCTAGATGACGCTTCTTCACAAGCCAATGGCAGTGTCAAGGCATTGAAGTATGAAAATCTACGTTCTAATAAAACAAAACGTGGATTTACAATAAAAAATAAATAAAGCACGGTCAATATTATCACTATATTTTAACAGTATTTCTAGTTACCAATAATTATTTGTACTTTTTTTTATTAAAGAGAAATGACATGTTATTTTTATTATTATATTACTTAGAATTGTATTATAGATCAGCATGAATATATATTTTTCTACAAAACAAATATCACCAAGCTGTTTACTCTTTTAATGACCTAATATTCTATTTATAAAAATTGCTCTTCATATCCATAAAAGACAAATAAACATTAAAAAATGAAATGACATATATATAGAACATAACTTAATTTGATTAAATAATAATAAACTAATTTAAAAAAAAAAGTATTGTCTAAAGACAATTTTTTTGCCAGACAACGTATAAAGTCAAATAAACAATTTAACTAAAATTATATATTAAATCATAACATTTAAAATCATTCAACTCCACTTATATTTTTTTCTATCTTTCAAAAAACTAAAAACTCTTTACAGTTTAATAAAACAGCTGCATCACCAGTAAAAAAGAAACATTTAACTATAAAAACATCATTAAATCATCAAAAGACTCCTTTAATAAGACACAATTCGATCACGTATCACCTACACTAATCACACCTGAATAGAAAGACACCAATGCCAAGAAGAAGCAACAGTGAGTCGCGTATACATAGGAGTGGGAGTTCGATATATACAAAATGTACACACATATATAAGTACGCGGCGTACGTATAGTGTTTACGTTTGAGACGAGGCGCACAGTGAGCTCGCGTGTTGTGCCGTCAGTACTCTTTGGAGAGCGTCCGGAGTAAGATCGTTCGTATAGTCTTGGTGTAGCAATCGCGACGAATTACCGGTGAAAGAGCCTTGTTACACATATAATACAGTGGTGCAGTAATCATATCAGTAATCATTTCGTGAATACAGTATATCGTAAATATATAACTCACCTTGTGTCTCTCTGTGTGTCCAGTAGTTCCTGCTGAATATAAGGACGTCGAAAAGAGCCTTCAATAACCATTGCCAAGTGAGTAGCTGAAAATCTCTGACGACGAAGATGCTATTACTATACCTATATATAGCGATAATACGTTTATAATATCGCACGCACGCAGGTGGTCGTTTTTGTGAGGCAGACGACGCGGAATCTGTTTACAATAATATAGTACAGAAATTAAATCGGAGCGATACAATTTATAATTTGATTAGGATTGCAAAAAAACGTGCGTTTATGAGAGCAGAGCATTATAATATTACTACATATTTTAACTTTAAACTGGAATTCCCATGACAGCTATTTTATTATACACGTATACATACAATGGGCTGTATGGCAAAGGCGCAATACTTGTATTCTTATAGTTAGCGCGTAGTTTATAGTAGTTGATCGAACCGAGATATATAATAACCGATTATATTAACGATTTATATTTTACTTTAAGTACGACTTATAAGTATGAAATAATGAGTTCATAAGTATGCGCGCTTTTAAAATGTTTTTGAAAAAACGTCATCGAAACGTTGGATAAGAGTGAACGGAATAACGGGTGCGGAATTTTAATAAGTTGGGGTGTAAACAACGGTAGTGGTATTCTGATGAAAAGCGAACATTTTTTTATTATGTTTTTTTGTTTATATGTTGAAGCAGATAGATTATTATATGAAATAAGGTGTAATAAGGATTTATGGTACACGTGGATTTGTATGCTATGGTGCAATATAGGTTAGGTGTCAAGGGAAAGGAAGCAAGAAGAGAGAGTCATAAACATACCAAAGATGGGAAATGATGCTTTTTGTATCTACTTTATATACATACATACAAAGGCTCTGGCATATTACCGTGTCAGGAGTGGCTTTTTTCTTTAATAAGCATCGTGTTATTTATGAACATAAGATTCTTCACTAATTTTTGTTTATTCTGTTTATTTATTTCTGTTTTGTATCTTCTTTGATGTGTTTTAAATGTAAGTTCTTTTTTGTTTTAGTTTATTTTGCATTGATTTTTTTTTTTGTCTTTTTTTTAATGACAATGTCAATTGCAAATTCAATGTTTATGTTTGATGATTTTTAAAATCTTTTTTTTTTATTTCTTATATTTCATTTCTTTTTTAAATCGTTTGTGATTTATAGTTGTTTTGAAAATTGACAAGACAATTAGTTTACGTGCATATAAGTAACGACTTGTAAAATTTGTACTTTAATTTTGAAAAGTAATTTTTATCGCAAAAGGAAGAAAATTACAGCTGCTTTATTAACATGAAGTGATATTTTTTTACTAAAATCGGTCGACACTTAATAATTTAGCTATATATAGGTAATGCTCATTTAAAGGCAATATATTAAATATTACTGATAAAAACCAGACTGCCTAAATATACTGATTGAAATATACTTTCTTTTTCAATTAAATTAACAATTATTTATACTGAGATTACAGATTTTAATCAAAATATTTGAAATTTTTTTTAATGGAATTTTAACGATATAATGATATTAGTAAGCATTTTTAATACTCTTGATAAAAATGAATCATAAGTATTTGCTATATTTTTTTTTTTACGAAGAAGTAAAGTATTTTTTTTTTTTTAATAATTGATAAAATACATTTCATTTTAATCTTTTTACTAGCTGCGGTTTTGGTAATAAATGATTCATAATTGCAATAATAGTAAGGCCTTGTTCATGATAAGACGTAAAAATAAGTTTCTTTCTTATATACGAAAATAAAAATAATTAAATTGAATTAATTAATTTTAATTAATTTTGATGTATTGATAAAATATATTGTAGAAATATTGAATAAGAGATTTTCATTCATAAAATTATTAGAGTATACATTGAAATAAATAGCAAAGTTTATGTATACGATTATAAATAGCGATAATACGAGGAATTATTCCTAATACCGGCAGGTTACACTTGCGTCATTTGTTAACACTTGTTGACTATCTATTTTAATAAGCTCACTCCATTTTTCTTTTCACACGATTTTGGTGTTCTCACTTCATTATCATTTACTTATCGTTTTTTCAATAAATAGAAAAATAAAATGTAATAATAAGTAAGTTCATTAATTCTTTTAACTTCTTATTCCTTTTTTTATTTTTTTAAAGTTTAATCTAATTAAAAAAAAAAAATCATTCATAAAATTTGTACAGCAAATTCTATTTAATTATTCATATTTGAAGCAAGCAACTTTTTACTTCTTTTTTCTATTTTTATACCACTAATGCAAATGAAAATTATAAACGCATGCACAAACTCACATATACATATAAAGCTTGCACAAACACATACATAAAGATAAGACAAAATCGCGCGTTTTATCACGTGAATCAATTTTTTTTTCAAAACGATTATTTTTTAATCACTAAAACTGACACTACGTTCATCATAATGCATCAACCGATCACTCATTAAAAACAAAAAAAAAGTCAAGTCATTTAAAAAAAAAAAAGTAATAAAAATAGCCACAGACACGATAACACAAACAAATCCTAAAAGCTTAACAAATACATGACATTAAAAAAAAGAGTATCACCAAAAATCAAAAGAAACACACACAATGTCTTAAAACTTATGATCATCCAAAAATACTTCTTAACTCCTAATTCTCGTCAGGTCTTTGTAATCATCAAGCACATGACGCAGTAATTTTCTATGTTATAAACGCGGCATCGACTCATCTCTTGATGACGTAATAAGACACAGAGTATCATATCGTCTGAATGCGTATATTATAAAGCTCTCTGTAACCAAGCTTTACATTCAATCTTAAGAAACTTAACTCTCAAGAGCTCCTACTCTCAGACTCAGACAACAAGGGACCTATAGAGGAATACTCGATATTACGTATATTACCGTTAAGCTAAGAGTCTTTGGCATTGCTTTCGCGTTACGAGGTCGTTTTGTATATATTGCGGATTTTTTAATCGGTCAGCTGAGATTATATCGATGTATGTATTTTCTCAAGTGGAGAACGAGGAAATAGTTGAATGTTTAATTTTGAAAATGAGTCATGGTTATATATACTTTATGGTGTTCGAGGTGAAGGTTGAGTATTGATACTTGGTTTTTTTGAAGATTTTTTTTTAATTTAATACAGATATGATTGAATTGGAGTTTTGAATTTAGAGTTAATTTTGATATTTAAATCGAATATCTAGCGAGTACAATAATAAAAAGTCTACCTTTTATTATTAAATTTTTAAGTTACACTTCTTGAAAATTAAAAATGTAGGAAACCGAATGATATTGGAATAAAAAGTTTAGTTCACCTATATAAAACAACTTTACAACAAACTTTTATTAGACGTCACGTGCATATAACCACAAAAAAAAAGATAATCTATTCAAACATGTCAAAAATCATTGAAAATTCATGTCAACTCTGTAAATACTGAATATTCCTCTAACTTATCCAGGTGATTTTCCAAAACACATAATTTTGCAACTATATATACGATTTTGTAATACACATAAATATTCAATCAACGCAAAATAGCTTTCTATATATGTATGTTCCTGCGCCAAATCAAGTCTCAGCATACAAAATTTTGCTTATCCGATTGAACTTTGGAACGTGCATCAATTCGAAACAAAAGAAACGAAACGAAATAAATTCGTGATACATATATATAACACAGGTATTTAAATTGAATTAAAAACATCTACTAAGCTTCAAATATATCAAATAAAAGATAACGTGAAAATAACGATTGTAATCAATCTAAATTACCTATATACTATAGGCACGTGTTATTGCCAAACAGCATTAAATAAAAAAGAAAAAAAAAATTACCATTCCAATAATTCAAAAAGCTCAATAAAATCCATGCAAGCTCAACGGTCGTATAAGGTCGATATAATCGCGTCTACTACAACACACACCACGTACCAGTACATATAATATACATTCATACAATTGCACGCGATCCATCTCACTTCATATATATTCATGTACACGCGCTTAATAGCTGTAGTATATTGCAAACCAGTCGGTTGGAAAAGAAAAAATAATAATCAAGTAGGTAGTCACGTGACCATAAGACTTTTGCGACTTGTCTTTCTCTCTCTCTCTTTCGCTAATACTATATGTGTAAGTATATAGAATTATCGGTCCGACAAATGAGAATTGGCTGATTGACTGCGTGTGATTTTTCTATCTATATAAGTATCGCGATCGTTGATCTGTGTTAGTCTCGTGATGAGTATGTATGTATATTATTATATGAGGGGTAAGAGAGAAAGAAGAAAGGGGAAGAAAGGGGTTAGCTGTTTACTTATTTAATATAGGCAACACAAGTCGGTCACATGCATGACTCGTGATGTATCGTGTGGTTTTGTTTTTTAAAGTTAGTTAATGTTAAATGCATTTCGAGAGCTTTTATTTACGGATTATGGTTTATGCAGACTTTCATTTGTGTATTATGGATTATAATTGAATATATTTATTGTTTTGTTACGTGATAATATAGCTTTTATATATTATACATGATAATTTAAATAAAAACCTCCAATTTTACATCATCTCGTGAAATGTTACGTTAATTTAACAGGGTATACATAATCGATGTTCAATATTTTTAAATCAATGATGATAAAAGCTGGAGCTTGCAAGTCGCAAGCTCTGCCTATAGAAAAGATACACACTCCCTTAGCATAAGTGTAATAACACGTTAAAAAAAGAGAGGGTTGTTATTGTGTATGAGGTGTATACTTACCATTAAACTAGGTCATATTACTTTTTTACTATTTAACCAATAGGTCTTTAAAGCTTGGTAAGCTATATGCACACCTACAAAGTAGTACAAAGTAGCTGCTTATACGCGGACGCTACATTGCTAATTAAAAGAAAAAGAAGAAAAAAAGAAGTATTCGTTTTACAGTGCACCTTTTACAGCTTTTACACCTAGTTCATTTACATATTAGCTTCTTTTTTATATTTATTTATTTTTTATTTATTCTTGATAAAAATAAACAACGAAACTCACATAAAAAATTGACTATAAAAAAAAATAAAAGAAAAAAAGATGCTCTATAAAAGTCTTAGCAACAGCTTAGCAATTCATCCGAGATCGATTACCTCATCGATCTTTACCCAAGACGATTCAACTCCTTGAAAAATCTTTAGTCTAACGATCACACATATTTATTTTTTTTTGTTACTCACCTTGCGTAATCACATTCGGACGATAGTATAGATGAACATGAAAAAGAAAATAAAAACATGCTTGCTTTTATATAGTGAACGATCGATGCTTGCCCGTGAGGTTTATACATGTATATACTATATTAGTTACTGTGTATAGGTCGATATTGGATATTTGATGTTTTAAAAAGGTTTGCAAGCTCAAGGTGTGTGTTTACTGGTATATAAATGGATCATGTTGGATGATTCTTGGTTTTTTTAGGTGGGTCTAAGAAATGTAATGGGAGTGTATAGTATCTGTGAGTGGTAAATGATTTTAGCTGTATTATGAGAAGGTGTCTAATGGAAAGTAACGGTTTGGGTGGTCGTTTTTTTTTTTTTTTTTTTTTTTTTTTTTTTTTTTTTTTTTTTTTTTTTTTTTTTTTTTTTTAATATAAGAAAGATAAAAAAAAAAAAATTGCACTAGACGTTAAGAATAAATATTTTTTTCTACCTTGCGTAATCTTGAGAAAAATAAATTGGTCAAATAACTGTTGTGTGCCTGTCTGTGTGTAACTATAAGTGCATTTCAATTTCTTGCTGACGCATACAAGGTTAATGGCTTAGCTATTTGTTTAGGTCTTATTGTGTTTGTGTGCCTCCAGGTTCTTTTTATTATATAGTATTGGAATGCCGGTAAATATATACAGAAGGCAAAATAAAATCAAGATGAACCGTAAAATGTCAACCTCATTTATTTTATTGACAAATTTTATTTTTATTTATTAAATTAAATGTGTCTTATGTACATACGCGTTTATTTTATATTGACTGTCATTATATATCAGATGAAATTCTGAGCTTGCAAAAAAAAAAAATAATAATAATATCATTTGAATATAAGACTGGAACGAAGCAGTTATAATTCATATCACTTGACACGTGAATAAACTAATTTAGTTGAATAGTATTGTTAAGCTAGATATTAACATAAGAAAGTCCTTTTTAAAGCTCGTAATATAATAAATTAGTATATACCAAGCAAAAAAATTTGCTTTATTCTCATTTTAAAATCGTATTATGTTATATTAATTTGAATGTAAGCTTATAAAAACGTTTTCACAATTTATCTTTTTTGAAATGGTTACATAAAAAAAAAATGTTATAAATAAACATTTTCATTGAATATGATATTAGAGACGACGTATTGTGTTAGACTGATAATACTAGGTGACTTAGAAGACTTTGACCCCAAGCTGATTAATGACAAATGTCATTTAGGTCTTCATTTTATCATAATTTCATAGTGCGTTTTACAAAATTAATTACGTTTGCTCTGATTATAATTTAAAAATAGATAAGATATGTCTATTGTAATAACTATTCATTAGATAATTTTTAAATGCAATATCACTAGAAAAATAATTCTATGTTTTTCAAACTGATTTATAAATTTTACGATTATTTTTTAAAGAGAAAATTGTTCATTTTATATTTTAATTATATATAATTAAAAATAATATTTCATAAATCGTTTAATTCTTCAATTATTAAATCATTTATAAATTTAAATTAATTATTGAACAAAAAAACGATGGTATAATAAAATAATAATTAAGGACATCGATTTTTATTTATACTGGATAAACCTATATATTGCGTTCATCCATTTTTATGCAATCATTATTTCACCGCCACGCCTGTCTTGTTATACGTTATCGTCGCGAACACGCAATTAGCATATCACTATTACGTCTACTTCATAACAAAAAAAAAGAAAAAAAAAGGAAGAAATTATCAGGTTAATTTTTATTGATTATTCAATGTCATTTAATTAATATTTAAGGTAAAGCTTATCAGTATAATTTTACAGGTGAATTGAAAATTTTAGAGAAAATTAATACTTTTTTTTAATATTTGACGTTTTATCGATTACGTCAATTTACTTTATTAAGTCTATCAATTGATTTATTTATCTTAAATTCACTTAAAAATTAAAATACATACAATTTAAAAATAACTAAATCTAAATTATAAACATCCTATATAATTACGTACAAATCTCGACATTTTTTCTTCAGTCAAAAAATAATGCAAGCAGCATGTGTTTATTGAAATTTAGAGACATATATAATTCTAATGGATGACTCATAATAACAAGAACAAACATAAACAACGTTCTATTATAAGTTAAAGAACAAAAAGTATATTGTGTCTCGTAATTGCTACTTTTCTTCCTTCTTCGTCTTTTTTTATCGGAAGAAAAAGTGAACAATGAATTAACTGTCTAGTCAACTAAAGTTCTACATAACAATTTTTTTTTTTTTTCATGAAAAAATATAATCGCAAGCACAAAAATACTAAATTATTCAACAAAAACACCGTTTGTCACTACTTACAGATTAACTTGAGAAAAATTTTTTTTTACAAATCTCTGTTTCAGAATGTTCGGCATGTCGTGCAGCAGTTTAGGTGTAGCGATATTTCTTCTCTCTGTGATAATATGTGCGGTGAGCGAAGTCGCGCGTTATTACACAAAACACCTGTTATTCATAGTGAACAGTGGAATTTGGGCAACTTGGCCGATACCGTTGATGTTTTTTAGGATACGCGATTGGCGAAATGCATTGTAAGTTCAAAGGTCACATACTAGGATATATCAATCTCTTAGATTATCTGATTTTAATTGTATTTTGTAGGATACCAGCGTTTGGTGCACGTATGTCAGCTAAAGCAGTAGGTATTAACTATCAAATACGTGGCAGAGAAAATATCGTGAAGGATAGCGGTGCTGTTGTAATGATCAATCATCAGAGTAATCTCGATCTCTGTGGTAAGTTTTAGCTGCATTTGAGTGTAAAAGCCCTCATTATACGCACATACGTATGTGTGTGTAATTGTCAAAATCATGCTTGACCTAAATAATCTATGAAATATTTTTATATTTTGATATTCCTTACAGTACTAGCTGAGCTTTGGCCGGTTCTTGAAAATTGCACTGTCATATCGAAAAAGCAGGTTTTGTATTTTGGTACCTTTGGTTTGGCAAGTTGGCTTTGGGGTACGATATTTATCGATCGCGTGAGAAAAGAGGAGGCACAGAGTACGGTTAATTCAACTGCCGAGATAATCAAGTCGCGAAAGGTGAGATAGATAGATTTTGTTGTTTTATGAGGTTTTTTTTTTTACAAATATTTATTTTTTTATTTACTTTATAGGCTAAGGTATTGATATACCCAGAGGGAAAAAGACACGGAGGTGCGACATTGTTACAATTTAAAAAAGGTGGCTTCCACGTGGCCATAGATTCTCAGACGCCGATCCAACCGGTTGTCGTATCCAGATACTACTTCATTAATTCCAAGGCGAAAAAATTCGATTCGGGTAAGTTATCTTAAATTCAAACAATAAATTATAAAGATCATTAAAATTATTGATTCCTTTGATATTAAACGTATTTCGATTAACATGTAGGCACAAGCTTTATCACGATACTACCAGCGATACCAACAACCGGATTAACAAAGGCCGATTTACCAAAGCTGATCGATCAGACTTATGCAGTGATGAACAAGGCGTATCAAGAATCGACGCAAGAGGCTCTATCTAAGCACATGGATAGTCTTAAGCTTGATTAATCGGAGATATATTTATTGGCTTTGGGATATACTCGATATAATGACTTTATATATGGTATACTGGGCTTAACAGTATGACCGGTTGTGGAGATCGAAGATTGGACCGATTTATATATGGCCTGTGTGCCGCATGTATAAAGCTTTTTCGCTTTGATGATGTTGTAAGCTTGGGATGAATGGATGGTTATTGTCGTTAGATGCAGTTGTAAGTATTTTGATAGGAGGCTATGCTAATATAATGGATAAGGGAGTACTGTAATTAAAAAAACAGAGCGATTGAATGTGAGTTTGCGGGCGATATAAAGGCGAATATTATTTGGATATTAAATATTATATATATTATTTATTTATTATTTTTTCTTTAAATTTTGTTGGGTTATTGGATTTTTATTATAAAAAATTATTAATTCAAAAAATTAATATTATTTAAATGTTATTGTAGAAGTGTTTATGTTTAAATTATTATGTTGCAAAAATTATAATACCATGAAAAAGGTATTTTTGTGTTAAGTTTGGTAAGCAGAAGTTTTTCAAAAGAAATACAAATTTTCTTTCTTTTTTTTTATTCTCAATAAAATGCGTATTTTCACGTTGAACTGCCTTCATCAAAATATTTACGATATTTTAATTTATTTTTTAAGAATTTACATGTTTATCGATAGTTAGAAATGCGCACACAAAGGTGTATTGCTTACCTTATCTTAAGAGAAGGTGATATATGTTATTCTTATTCTAAGTTTATCTCTATTCATTTAAAAAGTAATTACTCGATAATTTATATGCTTCTAAAGCAATAGAAATGTTTTCATGCCTTATCATAAAATGTTACTTTTTGAAAAAAAAAAAAAAAGAAACGTAATAATATCATTTAATAAGTATAACAAATACGGCCTTCGCTTAAATGTGATATTAGAGACAGGTATTAATAATTCATGTATGTTCACTCTTTTTTAAAAAAGAACATTTTTAATGATCAAAGATCAGTTATATGTATATTTTTTTAAATTCAACTTTAAAAGTAGAATAATAAGTATAACACACGAATCAAGAGACTGTTCCTAGTTTCTGTAAAGAATTCAATAATTAATGTTTTGAAGTAAATATATAGTTAATGTAATTTGTTACAAATATCAGTTATTATGTATATGTTCATGCGATGATCACTTGCACTTGTTTTCAAGTTCATCATTTGTATATTTTTACGAAAATTACACATGTAACATCAGAAAGTGCCATTTTTCAAGTGGTAAATAAATATTCAATGTTGCAAATGATTTTCTCATATTGGATATTCAATGTGTACTTGCATTTTCATTAAGTTTAAGTAAAGGCTTCCATTTATTATTAAGATTTTTGAAGAATATTTACAAATATTTATAGGATTATTTTTTTCAAAATAAAATAAAACGATCAAAATTTGAACAAAAATTAAATCATTATACAATCAAATGTATATCTAATGGAATTAGGTATAATTGATAAATATTTAATTTTTTTACAGAAATAATTGCGTAAAACGAATATTTTTTATAAATGTACCGTATATCTTTCAAGTGTCCTTTTTCACTTGTTTGTTATTCAAAAGCTGTCCAAATATTGTGCACTTACGCTTTTGTATAATTTTTTACATAAAAATAATGATACTGTATTAATCTTAGAATCAAATTCAATTTTCTGTCTTAATGCCGTTTTTCATAATTATCCTAAAATTTATTTAATTTCAGTCTTCATAAATAAACAAATTTCCCATTTTTTATTTTAATTTATGATTTTCGATACTATGTATAAAAAAATTTTTGTACTATCCTAATGTAAATATGCGAATTCATATTTTATTTTAGCTTTTAATAAATTATTTTAATAATTAATAACAATATTAAAGATTGGCTTTCAGGTGACAGCTTTAAAAATATTGATTTCTTTAAAATTGACATAGCAGGGTATTCAATAATAATAAACAAAAAAAAATTACATAGGAAAATTAAACTTATTTAATCATCAAGTTTTTATACCTGTCATCTTAATAAAATCTTAAATAATACTATTTATTCTTATACGTCCTAACACTTATATCAATATTTCAATAAAATAATTAAAATTTTAAGTGTCTTAAAATATATCCTAAAACAATAAATTCAATTCAAATAAAACAATTATTTTATTAATTAAATTATATATTTTGTACATTCATCATGAATAATAAATTCAAGTTTCACAATATTACTTTTACAAGCAAAACTCGTGCGCGTCGATATTACTGTAATACTTCATTTCCCTATGAGTTTCCGGTTGACACAAATTTTTTTGTAAACCAGTATGATCGATGCCGTGTATTATAAAGTCGAGCGTGAGTCAAACTAATAAAAACTTGCCAACTACTCGTAAAACCTTTTTTTAACACAATTAACTACCGCTAATCCATGCTTTTTATGCTTACTCTTGATAAAAATTTTTCTTTTAAAATTAACAATTATTTTCCTTTGATACAACAAGTATTATTGGCGGTTCTTTTGCAACTATAACTTTTTTAACTTTAACTTGGCTTTTCGAATCAATTGTATCACAGTTACATTTTTTATTCTTATGAGTTTTTGAGCTTTCATTTTTTCTTGAATTTTCACGTTTTCCTTTTCCACAATTACTCCCAGTATTATTATTACCAGAATGTTTTTTAGAACATATTCTTTCAACCTCGTTAACCAAATCAACCATAACTTTTTTATTTTTAAAAGATTTAGATTTGCATTGTTTCTTATCGTTATCTCGATCATCGTCATTAAATTTCTTAGCCTTGGCACTGCTTTGATTTTCTGTATCGAAATAAGAACAACCTTTGGCGCATCTTCCTTTTGGTTTAACACTGCTTTTATGTTCGTCAGACGTTTTTTTCTTCAATTCTAATTTTTTATTCATTTCCTGCTTTGAATATTCTTTATGTTTTTCACAGTTGCAAAAACATTGCTTGCGGTTTTGGTTTTTCTGATCTTTTTTATCATCTGTTTGTACAGCACAGGTTTTAACGGAACATATTAATTCTAAAGAATCCATTATTTTTTCTGCGCGAATGTTTGATTGATAAGATGGAAGTGTTTTATGCTAAAATAATATTGTCAAATAATACATTTTTAATAAATTAATTTGTATTAAAAAATAAATTTAATTTAGTGATTCAATTTTTTAAGAAAATCACCTGTTCATTAACTAATTTTAAATCATCTGTATCAGAATTAGTCTGTGATTGACGATGTTTACGTTTTTTTTCTGTATTAGTAGACTTTGTACTCGTATTCGTACGTGTCGTAGTAGGTATTTCTTCTTTTATTTTATTATGATTCAAATTCAAATTATCAATATCAGCATCAGTTTGTGATTGACGATGCTTTTGTTTACTTTCTCCATTGATACTTGCAGACGTTTCTTTTTTATCTTTATTGCCAAAAAATTTTAACCTTTTCCAAGAATTTTCCACTAAATTATTATTTTCTGATTTGACATTTTGATTATTAATACCTTTACTTGATTTTAAATCATTGACTTGTTTCTGCAAATTATCAACAGTTTTCGATAAAGCATCGACTTGATCAATTATTTTACCAAGTTTTTGGTTATCTTGAGAAGACATTTTTCGTTAAAAAACTTTTCCAACATTTTCATTTTGTTAATACTTTGTTAATTTACAATTATTTTTACACATGCAATTTTGATTAAAAAAAAAAATGTAATAAAGTTTACAATAATTTTTCAGTCATGTTAACCAATAATTGTAGCCGCGTTGCTACCACGTTCAAACTACATAAAACAAATTTTCATAAGAATTATTAAACATAAAAATGAGGATATAGGTATAAAAAAAAAACAAATTAATCATATTTGTATTAAATAAAGCTTTATTCAGTTCATCGCAATTCTAGGTACACATAAATTCCATCATTCATCTCTTTTAATCGCAAAAGTCGCCTAGTATAACGTTGAAAACTGTCAAACGATCTTGTACAAAAAAGAAAAAAAAAAGACATTTGTGAGCGTATGTGTGTGTGGGTGTGTCTTGTGTATCAGTGTAAACTTATATTTTATTATTTGCTTCTAGCGCATCTTAGCATTGTTCATAATACTATATCTTCAAATATGTACACGTCTTAAAAAAAGAAAAGAAAAAAATAATAATAATAATAATCGAGTCTCCTCAGGCCTTACTCTCTCAACGATGCGTATAACTATCCGAGTCATGCGAAAATTTGCCACTCGACATTACTCCCCTTTTGGCACAACTAAAAAAAAAAAAAAGAAACTAGCGCGTTTACTCGGAATGTTTCGCACCTTATCCTCGCGCGCAATTTTTTTTTCTTTTATTTTCATCCGCGATGACGTTATTTTGCGCGCGTATTTTAAAGGGTGACAGTATCAAACGTGCAGCGCAAACGAGGTTTGAGGAAAAAAAAAAAAAATATTATGTACATTCTTCTTTGATGCTGCACGTTGAATTCATCAATCTTGTCGGGTGTATTATTGAGCTTTACTCTTTTTTTTTTCATTTGATTCATGGGATCGTTTCAATCATCGTGGGTAATTTTGGGAAAAGTTTGATTATTGACATACTTTAATTCACTTGTTATATTACAGTAGGTTTTGATATCATAAGATTTTTGTAAATAACAATAATTTCTCTGTGAAAGATTTAATGTATATCGTAATATCAAATATTGAACCAGAGACTTAACTCTGTTGTCTGGTTTAATAGGCCTCTGATAGTCAATTTGGCCAAAATATTTAATCACTAAAAAACTTTTTTATTTTGTCATGCAACAATGATATTAAATTTAACGGACTCTATAAATTGCGTACAAAAATTACGATTAAAAATAAAAAAAAAGCCGTTGTAAGATTATATTTACATCTACAACTAAAGTATAACAATTGGTGGTGCTTTTTTAAAATTTTGGTGAATTAAATACGTGGCGTAAAACAATTGTAGCCGTGCTACGAAAATTTTGTACAGCGAACATAATTTTAATAATATTATTAACAATATCGCTTTTCTTAACTTTGTTCAGTCATAAATGTCTTATTTATAATACTGCTGGTGTAGCATTCTTCTATTGAAAGTTTTAAACAATTAGGAAAAATTACCGTACAGAGTAATAGACATTATTACATAAAAGAATTATTTACCTCAAACACATTCAACACATGTAAAATGAAATTATTGACTTATCTCTCACATTAATGTTCAACAAATACATGCAACAATTTTGCACAATAGGAATGTGACTTTAGATTAATATAAAAATTATAAACAAGACAGAAATGGTTATTTAAAAAAAAAAAATAATAATAAAAAGGCAAATGATATTTTAAGAAAAAATAATTTAATATTCAACAGCCACATTGCTTGCCACTGTAATTGTCTTTTTCTATTGCTCTATATTAACATTAATAATTTAAATTTTTTTACTTCATTAATACTATGACATTTGAATTATTAATCTAGTTTTATGAATAAATAACAAAATAACGGATGAAAAAGAATTAATATAAAGTCATATATAAGATTGAGTAGATTAATCTTATAAAAATTTTCCAAAATTACTAATAAAAATTACAATTTATTGACTGTACCTATATTAAATTAAAATATCTAAATCCTCGTCTATCGTTGAATTATTATTCTTTTTTTACAATTATTCATAACAAGCACAATCACAAAATTATTATTTTATAGTCCAAGTATTTGATATATGTATAGCACAAGAAAAAAAAAGATGTGAGATCATAAATAGCACTTTACAATTACAATCAAAGAAATGTATTTAATGTCAAAAAGAACGATCATTTTCATTGTCGACAAACGATTTCATATAGAGTTAAATCAAATATAGTATATCGTTCAAATAGTATTATTGCAATCAATCGTTGAGAATTATACACAAACAAAATTTTAATCCGTTCTATAACAAAAACAAAAGCTTTCAGAGCTTTTGAGCTTTTTTAATTTTTTTTTTTTAACTATTCTCCACATCTCTTACAATTTATATTTAACAAACCATTTGTGTCATCGTTTCACTCGCGCGTCAATCAAAGAAAAAGTCATCGTTGACTCACAGCTCCCAGACGACAACACGCGATAAAACGAGACAATGATTACCATCCGGCATCAGAGCCAAAAAGGGGGAGGGGATTCGGGCTATCTTCCTTTCTCCACGGCAAATTTTCCATTCGGCTTAAGCGATAAGCAGATACTCTTGGCCATCATAATCATCATCATCATCTCCTGTACAGTAGATTTATATCTTTAGGCCCTTGACTCTGCTGCTGCTGCTCTTACGGATAAATTGTTTCTCCTTTTTTATAAAGTCCAAAACTCGCTCAATTTAATCGACCTGGCGCTGGTCGATCTGGAATTCGTGGTGGAACATTTGGCACCACGCGTCTGTAAACAGAATTCACAGCCGTGACGTGTCTGTGACCGCGAGATGTTTTATATTTATGCAAATAAGCTGTTAAGCTTAAAGGATGTCAATGATCAGTCAATAATTAATTTGTTTTTAAAAATATTTTTTTTAATGTTTTCATGATGATTAACTGATTATCGACATCCATATAAAAATTACATTGGCCAAACAGTTAAACAATAAAATGTTAATTGATGTCAAATTTAAAAAATGAATTATATGATTAATTGCATAAATGATTGAAAATTTTAAATTTGTTAAAATATAACCAATGTAATTTGCATTTATTATTATTGGTATAAAATGAAGATAAAATATTCTAGGATAAGAATTATATAAAATATAAGCGTTAAAAAAAGATTTGCATGATTTTATTACACAGCGCAGAATTGGATATATTTTTAAATAAAATCAATGAGCTTAAAAGTTTCATGTTTCAATAAAAAGTATCTGGGGATAAGGGTTCATGCATACAATGCTTGATATTTTTATGCTACCTTAAAAAAAAGATTATAGCGATAAATTAAATAATGAAAAATACAATTTTACGAAAACGAAAATTTTTCAAAAAATTATAATTCAAAGCATAATTACTAATGATTAATAAAGTAAAAAAAAATGTTATTTCCTTTAACAATAAAAGAACTAACATTAAAAATAAAAATTAATTATTTCAAAATCATAAATAAAAAGTCAACAATATTATAACATCAAAAAATAGATATAATTTGTTACTCACTTTCCAACTCTGCAGAAGAGTAATTCAATGCAATGAATTATTACGAAACAGTGGAGGGTGTAAGTAGTTGTTAGATTGAGTTAATTTTTTTTTTTTTGTTCTGGGGCATAAAGCATGCTGTGTTAAGTACAATAAAATAAATTAAAATAGCATAATTTTTTAAAAATTAACAAACAATTACTTGTTATTTTTTCAAATAAAGAAAAAAAATAGAATTTTGTCGACAAACAATAACATAAAGCAATAATAGCAAAATAAGCAAAGTTTAAAGTTGAAAAAAAGCACGTATAAATTATATTTTTAAAAATTGTTAAATTTTTAACGAAAATAAATATTTAGTGTTGAACGAAAACATAAGCTGCCTTATAATTATAAAATTTTATCGAGAGAGAGGATAATTGAGGAACGAACGTATATCAGGTGCGAATAAGAAATATAGAACTCGAGCACACATTTCGCACCCTCTTATTAATAATATTTTGCAGATACTTTAAATAGTTAAGTAAATTACTTAGAATGATTATATAATTAGATTAAAAAAAATTAATAAAAAAATTTTTAACAGTTGCTCAACAAGCAAACAATGAAAGCAACCTTATGATTAAAAATATATTAATTGAAGCTGAGCAATCATTGAGTTCTCTGCGTTCATAAAATAAGCCAATTTAAGGCTGTTGAAAATAATTTTCTGCTCATACAGGAAACGAAACATCAAAGTGCGGAAATGCGTACCCGACTAGTTCCGGCCATGGTATAATTTTTTTTTTTTACATTAGTTTTGTCGTTAATCTTATTTCATTCATATATTCTATGATAACATGTTACTTCCTATATACACATTTATATTGCAATAAAACAGTGTTTGTGTGTGTGTATGAGTGTTGCTTGTGTGTAGGTATGTCATGTACCCCTTTCTCTCTCTCTATCTTTCTTTCTTTCTTTCTTTCTTTCTTTCTCTCGCGCATACACATCGTCGTTTTTATTTAAATATATGATTGCAACGAAAAAAGTCGCTGCATCGCTCGTTTATTTTAATGAATTTTTTCTTGTTTTTTAAAATATTATTTTTATATTTTTATCCATCATTATTTTTCGAAGTAACTCTGAATGTTATTTTTTATATGTAACAAGTAAATGAAAATAATAAAAAAAAAAAATAAAAAAAAATTGTTAAAAATTACTGACACTTGGAATGTTAACAATCTACTTTAAATAGGAAAAAAATATTATTTTTCTTAAATTACAGAGTTACTTTGATTTTGGATTAAGAGAACAATATTTCTATTTTTACAACGCAATTAGCAAACCGAAATTGATAGTCGCGTCAAAAGTTCTCTCACCACTTATATTCTTTTTTTTTTATCTCATATATTTAATAACCATATTTATTTCATTTTTTATATTCTTGTTGATAAATTCAAGTCTTAAGTATTTTTTTTATTTTTATTTTTTTTTTTGTCGAGCTTAGAATAATCGCAAACATTCAACTTGGTACGATCGATTACACTTAGTCAACGTGTGTTATACAATAAATGTAAGCATCATAACTAGGATTCTCTTACAATAAGGCTTTGTTTTTAGATGGAAGCATCATAATATTAACTTGCCCGGGCATTTTTTCTTTCTTTGTTTTCGTTTCATTTAAATGTAAATAACTCCTGACCTTTTGTAATTCACCTATCTCTTTTTAATATTTCCCTCTTTTTTTTGTAATGGAACGTAAATATTCGTTCCTTTGTTAATGCGCATTATGCAGCCTTTTATTTAAAATTTTATTTTTTTTCTTTATATTTATTTAATAATCTGATATATCGCTTATTAATATAATCATCTTTCAGTAATCTTTCATTCGTATTTTTATTTTTTGTCTCTTAATTATCATCTTATCATTTTAGATTTGTTTCGTGATAAGTGCTTTGACATACTATAACATGGTGCATTTTTTTTTCCATAAAGTTTTTTATGCTTTTTTTTCACACACCATTTATCGTTAAATTTTCATATATTTTATACGATATTCAAATATAAAAATGTGATCATTAACGAATATTTGTATACATAAAAAAAAATTAAATAAAAACACGTACAATAAACTAAAAAATGGTTTTTA
This sequence comes from Leptomastidea abnormis, assembly GCA_030522805.1. Lineage (NCBI taxonomy): Eukaryota > Metazoa > Arthropoda > Insecta > Hymenoptera > Encyrtidae > Leptomastidea > Leptomastidea abnormis. The sequence goes on from JAPYZE010000681.1 coordinate 32,127, forward strand.
TCGATAAATCAAAGTATAATTTATTTAATGAAAGAAACAAAAATATTAAAAAACACGTGCTAATTTATGTATGAATATGTCCAACTCGAACAATTACTACAACAAACTCGACGAACATTATAATTAACTTCGAATTAATACTTGTGTTATACCAATATATAATCGCTTTTCGAAGAAAACCGTAGTACTACGCGAAAAACCATATGTTTTTTTTTCAGTTTATAGCTTGATAACTTTTTTTTTTCTTCTTTAGCAATTGCGAATGGCAATTATGCGCGACTACGATCTAAATTTGACATAACGACTAATTCGTTTTTTCTTTTTTTTTTTGTTTGTTTTGTTTTTAATTAACTCTGGCATGTCATATTTTCGACATAATTTAACCCTATCTACGCTATATCACATCCTATATCTGAGCACGATTTTTGTTTTTTTTTTTCATTTTTTTGTATTTGGTTTTTTCTCATCAATAATAATTCTTTGTTTTTTCTTTGCATATAATAGAGCTATATATATTTTTCTTCATTTTCTTTTAATTAAATATAGGATAGTTTAAAAACGAAAAAAAATTAATGTATCATAACGACGTTAATAATGATCAATCGTTATCTTTTTTTTTATCAATACGTTTATATATTTTTTTGTATGTATTTATGTATTTATGTATGTATAATATGTATAGCATCAAAATTGGGGTTTTTTTTTTATTATTCGCTTATCTCTCGTCGTTACACAAATCTCATAATTACTGAGGATTTGGGATTAGAGGATTTGTGGTATAGGAATATTTGCGATAAAATGGCAATAATTATATTATCGACGAAAATGAGCGACGCTTTACAACTTTACATGTTAATCAACTTTTTTTTTTTCATATTGGTATCCCCGAGATCTTTCAATATCGGCGTTTCATATATTATCTCATTTTTTCTTACAGCATGACACTTCCTTGAGCTTCCTGCTTTCTCTCTTACGCTTATTTTCTCTTTCTCTCTTTCTCTTATCATAAATGTATTATTTCAAATACGTGACTTTACATCAAGGAATGTACGCGTGATAAGATCGCGGTAAGGAATTTTAAACGGCATTTGATATTATATCAATATGTTAAATATATATTTGTTTTTTTTCAAAAATTAAGAACAGTCCGACATAATATTATATCTATAGTTGGAATGTACTGCAAAATTAATATATATTTTTTTTCTTCAGCAGAGAGACAGCAGGGCAACAATAAATTTTTTATATGTATATTCATATTTATATTATGTATGTATATTATATTTGCATTTATCATTTCGTATTTATATATTTATATTTTGTATAGGTTTATATGTATAAGTTCGCTCGTCGTTTTAAACACTGCACATTTTTTTTAACGACACACGTATATATATTGTTTTGTTTGTATACACATGTACATAATATAATATGCGTGTGCATATAATAAAATGCAGCCATCAAGGGTTTAAGTAAGGGAAAGGGGGGGGGGGAGAGAAAATACATTTTAATCTGACAAGGCAAGCATCTTCGACATAGCTTTTTTTTTTTTAAATCGTTTACCACGACTTTTGTCGTTGTTCATAGCATGAATAAATCGACCTGCGACTGTAATATTTCATTTTCTCTCTTTTCTCTCTCTCTCTTTTTTAAAATACAATAGAGCTTCATAATGCGATATTAAGCATACGCTCCAAAACATGTACATATACAATAATTACGATTTAAGCATAAAGTCTTTGGCTAAGATTTAGCTAAATCGTATATTTTTCTTTACACCCCATCGTTCCTTTATACAATTATATATGTAAGTAGATCAGGACACAGGCAATTATGCTTACAGGCAAGGAGTATATATACTTTTAAAATAAAAAAAAACCCACCACCTGTATAAGCGCCAATTTTTATTTACGATGGCTTTGGCCTCCTTTCAACGGCAGAGCTTAAGTAAGGTTTTTCTTTTTTCTTTTATGGTTCTTTCGACGAGCGAAAGGCAAAGCGTGGAATTAAAATCTTTCGCGGTTTTTTACTTAGGCTATCTTAGGCCTTTGATAAATAAATATCTGCTTTATTTTTTTTTATTTTTCTCTTCTAAATTTACGTGCAAATATAGGTATACGGACGAGTGGCTGTCGCTTAATGTAAGTTTCATTAAATGCACGTTAATTAATCGCAAGACATCAGCGTCGTTATATTCTTGTAAGTAACGCGTAATATTATTTTTATTTTCTTCAAAAAGCTACATTAATTACATTTATATATCAAGTCACAAAATGTATAAATATTCATGTTCTTTTAATAACCTAATAATTGACTTTTGTTTAAAAAACATCGATCAATTCGGGAAGATGCTAAATGTTTCACTTATATCGGAGGTAAAAAAAATTAAGTATCCGTTATACAATTAAGAATATATAAAATAAAGAGGGAAACAAATGTATGTATTACAAACTACTGAAAAAATATTAGTAGACACACAATGAACTACAATATTTTACTCGTGATTTAAAGATAAATTTAAAAGAGAAGAATAAAACTGATATATGCACAAATATACACAGTTACAAAGAAACGAAATTTAAAAATTTCGTGACTTCAATTCTATTTAGTATTTGTATCTAGGTGTATTTGTATTTGTGTCATGCAGAAGAAAAGAGGCAGAACCCATGGCAAAGAAAAAGAAGTACTCGCAGAAATATTTGTACTGAGAAAAAAGAAAAGCAACTTTACTCGTGTCACAGGACATTTGAAATATTTATATATTTATAAAAGTGATTTCAGTGCCTCTCGAGTATTGATACTTCTTTTCTATTGACAAATATTTATGTAGCGAGTTTTTTTTTTTGGCAACACAAAAAGGCATGTCGGTTTTAATTTGTGTACTTGTTAAAGCCCTTAATTGTAATATTTAGTGATCAAAAAATTAGTTTTTTACTCATTCGCAAATTCTGTACTACTTTTTTTGTTAACACATACATTTAGAGATAAGGAAAAGGAGTTTCAACTGGTTAGATGATCGAGTCAGTTAATTAATAATTGTACGAGATTTATTTTTCTGTAAATTACGGTTTCTAGACTATAAAATAAATTATATTTCAAGTATTAATTAAAAATTATGTATGTACATTTATTTGATAAATACTAAATAAAAAGAAAATGCATCTTGACTTTAAAAATTATATCAATAAAATACATTTATCAATCAATCGACTCTCACATATATTTTTAACCAAGTTTAAATCTCGATTAATAACAATGATTAATTTTTGTTTTCATCGGCAAATATAGCCAAAAGCAATTTTTCTTAAATCTACCATTCTTGTTGTATTATAATTAATTACTGACTTAGTGGCAATCAGCTTTTTAAATGCATAATAATGCACAGTTGCTTAAACCGTACAGAAAGAAAAAAAAAATAGACAGAAAATAAAATTAAAAAAAAAAAAAAAAATTATACATAGAAACAGAAAAATAGCAGCTGGAAAGACAGTAATAAGAGAGAGATTTTTTTTTAAATAGAACTTGGTTACGGAATAATATAAGTATAATCAATAAAAAGAGAGATGAGCCAAGATAATTTACAACTTCATCTTGAAAGCGTCCATCAGCTCGTTCGCAGCTGCATTGGCGGCAGCTTGTGTTGCTGCTTGAGTCATCCTTTGCTGGAGACCGCCGAAGGCCCCACGACTAAACACACGAACGTGAATTTCACAAACGTGATTTTTAAAATTCTCATCTATAGTCTCATCGTTACTATTTAAAACGTCTTTCGTTTTTCTTTTTTTTTTTTTAATTTCATTTTTCATCGCTATGTAATGCGCTTTATTTTATTTTATCTCTTTCGCGAGTGAATGTAAAATCCAATACGCAAATTTATATATATATATATCAAGCGCATTCTTGGGCTACACACGTGGTGAGAGACACAGTATTGATTTCTCGAGTGACAACGAACGAGTCCAAGTTGCTTGATTTCAGGGTATTATTTGCTTCAAGAATTCAATTCTGTGTCCTTTTTGTTGCGTTCAATTCAAAATAAAAAAAAATTGGCTCGATAATAATTTTTTGTAAGTCCTTCACCTATTTAATATGTGCATTTTACGAAAAAAAAGTAGTATAAACTACTTTTACAATTTTTTTAAAAATTATTATCACTAAATATTCGTATGATATTTCAGTTGTTTATAATCAAGCACAAACCAATCTGATGGCAGTATTCAATTTGTAGACACAATATTTTAATCCATCGTTTATTACGTTATATATTATTTTATACAAATGATTTTTCTTAATAAAAATATATGCAGGCACCGACTCGTCTTTTCTTGATGGATTAATTCAGTCGATCGTTTCAATCCATTAAAATATAAATTTTATGAATCGACACGATCACAAATGAATACACAAAGAGAAATTACACAAAAAAAAGGAATCACATAAAAAGGGTAAGGGATTAAATGCTTCAACACTTAGATGACCTAATTTTTTTTGCTTTTTAACAAACACGAATGTCTATATATTTTTATCGTATGTACTTGCTTATAAGTTTTTTCTTTTTTAATATGCATAATTTACAAGGTTTTGAAGATTTAAAAAAATATATGCTAGTCAATGTAAACCACAACCGTATGTAAGACCCTCCCCCACAATATCATATTATATATTTTACAATCTGAATATGACGAAAATATTGTTTGAAACAATTAAGTCTCAATGAAATGTCATGCTGTTTGAAAAAAAAAATCTGCATATTGTAATTACACATTCTCAAAATCAATCTACTTTTTTAAAATTTATGTACATGGTTGTCATATACAATTCGAGGTACATGTATTTTTTTTTTCATATGCATCATTAAACAAAAATAGTTTTTTTTTTTAATTAACATCTTTAAGAAGAAAAAAAGAACAATGTCATTTTTCAATATTAATTTTCTCTTAACGAACAATTATATAATTGTACTGCAATCGATTTAAAGTGACAAAATAATGAAAATATTTCACATGATAATTATTATTTGCTTATCTTTTTACCTAATATAAAGAACGATATAGCATTGGAATAATGCGGACTTATAATAGGGGGTGTGCTATAAACTCTGAATGATGCAGACATTGAAAGCTCGATCTTTCTTTCATTTCTTTTTTTTTTTTTTTAGTCAAAAGCTTTTTATATGCATGATACATTTAACAGACAGACATTGATATGTCAAGTCAAATTTTCATTCAAGCGTGTAAGTATATGTGGACAAGACAAAGTTTTGCTAAACAATTACAACAGGTAATTTCTTTCTTTTTTTTTCTTCTTTAATAATTTATTTAGTTTTATTTTAAAAAATTACGATAATTGGACCTCTGGAATGAATAAATTTTAATGCAGAATTGATGTTTAATAATCACACATAATGTAGCACGTCATAATATGATGAGCACGTTAAATAATTTTTGTTAACAACGCGCGGCACGCCAAAGCTTTTTTCTTTTTATGATAAATGAAAATGAATAAATTTGTTAATATATCATCTCGAATTTTGATATACTTATTATTTAACGATATAACACTTCGTATAATATATATTCTACTTTATAATCATATATTGATTTAAGAATTATTTCGATATGTGTCAATCGTTGCAGAGCTTGCACACACCCCGGAATCAACAATGATTTCTCATGATGTCTCTTAATTAATTTATATCATTTATATATAATGTATGCGGACAAAGAATACCACTTTTTTTTTAGTGGAAAATACGTTTGCTTTTTTTTTTTTGTAATGTATCAATTTTGCTTATCAACTAGATGCAACGGTTAAATATGGATAAGTAGCAATTTAGGTGTGTGTGTGTTAGTGCGTAGACTTATTGTCGGCGCCTGCAATAAAAATTCAAGTTAGCACCAACAGCCTTAAGGAAATCAAACACCAGTAATATAAAAAAAAATCTACAGTTATATGGAAAAAAATAGAAAGTTCAACTTTCGTTTGAATTTCAACAACACAAGGTGATTAGAAAGTTTTGGTACTTAGTTTTTTTTTTGTGCTAAATTTTTTCTTTTTTGTAATTAAAACATCAATATATTGAATTAAGAAAATTTTGTGATCAACCATTATTTCCTTAAAATTATTATTAATCAATCATTACTTAAATTTTAAAAATATTTTTATGTTGATCAATTATACATAACGATTAAATTATTTCATTCAGGCTCACATCTTTAATGATTGGCTTATGCGTCATTATAAACGACGTCATTATACACGCGTTTTCCAAATTGATGAATTCCTCATGGAAATTAAATAAAATTTTATGAATTGAGCCCTTTCAAAAATTCAATGCAACTCATACATATTAAACAATCACCTCGTTTCCATTTGATTCAATTAAATTATCTTAATTAAATGACAGTCTTACAGATCACACATAAATCAATAATTTTAATTAAAATTATCAAGCACACAAATTGATAAAATCTAGTACATCTCATCCAAATGAAAACGAACCGTTGTCTTTCATAATTTTAAGAAGATAATGGATTCAATATCCGGAGTGATTAACGTCAGTGTTAACATTATCCACTCAAACAAAAGTTATGGAAAAAAGTAAATAGTAGATAGTGAGAGAAGAAATAAAAAGTAATGTCATTCATCGTTAGTCTAAAATGACAAAAAAAAAAATTTGTACTTACGATGGTATGAGTGGGGGTGGTAAGCCACCACCTGGATTGCCACGGCTTGGTGGTGGTCCACCAGGTCCAGGCCTGTTGGGAATGGCTGGTGCCGGCCTACCGCTGTTCGGCACTGGGGGTGGAGCCCGAGAACTAGCCGGTGGTGGCGCCGTATTTCTCGGTCTGCTGCCTGGTCCACCTGGCGATGGTGGTGACAACCTGGCAAATTTCGAAATTTCGATTTGAGTCGAGAGTCAATGGTTGTTCGAATGTTTTTGAGTGATAACTATTTTTTTTAAATCAGTCAAAACAGTTGGGCTTATTGAGTAAGCAATGAATTTTGAAGTATATTATAATAATAATAATTAATGATTATCAGTCAAAAACCCTCGAACAAATTAAAAGTAAAATTAGAGAAATTAGTTTTTTTATGAGTGCTATATGAATGAAATTTTATAATCTTAAGAAATTTTGTGGTTTAGTGATGTTAATGATATTGTCAAGTAACATCAGTTGATTTAAATAATTTATACGATATGAATGACAAGAAATTTTGAATAATATTAAGTAATAAGAATAAATTTGAAAAATATATAAATATAAAGCAAAAAATAAAAAAAAGTAAAATAAAATGCGTGTGAAAGAGATGCGAGTGCGATATTCCGAGACGATAAAATGAATGGAAAACAAAGATAAATCTTACCCAAGACTGTAACCGTGGATGCAGAGTAAAGCGAAGAGTAAAAACGTATGCAAAGAGTAAATTAGTGAAAAAAAAGATAAAAAAGACGACCGATGGACGTCGGATGAAGTTGAAGATTAAGCTCACCTTGGATTCTCGCCCGACGCTAGCCAGTCGTTCTTAACAGGGGGTGGCACTGGAGTCGATACTGTAGCCATTGACACGTCGCCAATAATGCGAAGGGCCTCCTTGCAGGCGTGGTACATACGTAGCATCTCCTCGCGCTTCTGTGCCTCCTCTGGCGACTCTTCCATCATGGACGACTGAAATTTAAAAAAAGATACATTGTCACAATTGCGGTCGAGTATGAATCAGATTTATCGAATCGAGAAACTCACCTGATCACCACTTGCGTACAGATGTGCCAAGAGCTCGCCGTTGATAAAGTCCTTGGCATTGTTGATGATCAGATGCATGATCGTCTTGGGTACGAGATCTCGAGTCGTCTTTGTCACGATTTTCATGTAAGAGTCAACCAGATTGCGAATCGTCTCGACTTGCCTCTCCAATTGGGGATCCATTGACGCCTGAGGTTCACCGGCACCCTGATTTTGTAAAATATATTCCGTTTTTTTTTTAAATTACGCTCTTTCGCGGAGATCAATGCTGATAATAGGTTAACCAATCGTGTTTTTCTTAGACATCTTGATGAAATTGGGTTGAGATTTCTCGACACAGTTTTTATTATATATTATATTTTTTTTAAATTTACAGTTAAAGTTTTTGCTATGTATAAAAAAAATGCAACTAAAGTTATAATTCTAATAAAAAAATTCTAAAAAAACATTTGTGAAACAATGGTTAACTGTTAGACTGAAATAAATTTTATCTTCATAAGTGAAATAAAAATTTATTAATCAGGTTTTTTTAAAGAAAACTTAATAATTAATTAAAAAAACATTTTAATTAAAAAATGTTGAAAACAATGCGATACCTTGTGATGTGAAGATAGGCCGCTCTGAAGTGAAAAAAATTTTTTTATATTGTAGTATCAATCATAATCTTTTTTTTTTTTAATTAAAAAATTTAAAAGAAAGAAAAAAGCTCGTAAAAGATAAATATATATTTTTTTAAACAAGCTTAAGATGAAAGGAAGCTTTTCCCAAACTCAACTACTTAAAGGAACTTGGAATAAATTTGAAAAAATTAACACCTAGCTTACTTGTGAAAGTTAAGAAAATGTCAGTGGTGCAAAACTTTGCTGAGCAAATACTGCAAAAGAGCTTCGATTTTTACTAGATACCCTCACCAAAAAATATAGTTTTAGAAATTTATCACAAGTTTCACTATTTATTTAACTAATAACTATTTCAAAAGTAGCACTACAATGTTAATAATTTTTGAAAATATATTTATTAAAATTAGATTAGTAATCTAACATTTTTTCCACTCCAGAACAGCTTCAGTTTCAGTTAAACAGTAAATTTGTCAACAAATAAACCATAAAGAAAATAAAACAGTTACTTTATTTTAAACTAAACAAAAACCAAAACCATACTATATAGAAAAATCATGCATGTTTTTAAAAATAATAAAAAATCATAAATGAATTCTTTAATGCCGATTAGTTAGCCTTTTCACGAACAACATGATCTAATGTTAAACGAAAAATCTATAAAAATCGAATCACTCAAAAATAAATAAACTAGCAAATAAAGAGCGTAATGAGCGTTTAATAAAGAGCGATAAAATTATAATTATAAATAAAAAAAAAAATGACAACACAGCTGTAAAATAACAATTAATTATCTGTACATCAATGTAATGTTCGCAAATACGACTGTAACTGTGTATGTATAATAGAGTATATAAGTGCTAAGAAAGACTGAGGTGTCTGTTGTTATACTGGTTTTTGTGTATACGAGTTTGCGTTTTGAGATCACTGTCAAAACACTACCGTTATTGTACGAACCTCATATCCTTCCTGCAGTCGATTAGGAAAAAATAAAAAAGTTTTTTTAATTAAAAAAGCTGTCAAGCTATTTGTCACACATATTATAAATTATCAAATATTTTCTACGGATAACAAACAAATATATTTTAATTAAAATTTTATGTTTGTTAAATTTAAGCGACAACACAATCGTTATTATTTGTATTTCAAACAAAATAAGGTAAATTTTAATTACTTTAATTCTAAAACACGCCAACGGATCCTAAAATAAACAATTTAATCAGTGATTCGAAAGGTGTGAAAGCTTTTGAATGACAAGTTTAATTAACAGTCTAATCAAACGATAATTTCATTTTCTAAGTACGTCAGTCGTTTCGTAAAAAAGTTATTTTTATTTAAAAGAAAAAAAAAGAAGAAAAAAACAATATTAAAGAGTAGAATAAAAAAAGTTGTAATCAACCGATTTTCAAGATACAAATAAAGATAAAAAAAAGTTTTTTTACAGTAAAAAACAGTCGTTTATAATAGTACAGGCAAAATAATGATAACGAACTCACCTCGCCCTCCCCATTAGCCTGTTCGGTCTGTTTTTCAGGATAGACACCAGCCCGCAAGAATGACGCCTTCCACGAGTCAACATCGTCCTGAGTCTCACAGCTAAGCTCGAGCTGTTTGTAATCCTTGTAGACGTTGCGACCCTCGGGATTGAAGAGAGCAAATAAGTGACGGCGCGACATGAATCCCTGTTCGAGATCACGTAGTTTCAAGCCATCCAACGGCAGCATGTATTTCTTTTCTCGCTCCTGTAAATTAAAAATCAAACAATTAAGATCAATTACAAGGCAGCTAGTATAAGTGAATTTTTTTAAATTAATATATATCAATTATATTATACACACCTCCTCATCCTTGAACCACGAGATGCTTTCAGAGGTGAGTACAAACCAATAGTCCCTGGAGCCACCCTTCATTATACCAAGATTATGAATGCACATATATCCCTTACGTATGACCTGATTGCCAAGGGCATGGCGACCTGATTTAACAGCGTTCTCCGATGACTGCTGGGCGCTGTAACAGAAAGCAACGTCATGCCGTGAAATCGGGGGCATGTAGCCCCTACGCTCCTCCTCCTCCTACTCCTACTACTCCTTTTTCTCGATCACATCACTCAAAGTGAGAGTCGAAATAAAAATTTGAAGAAAAAAGAGAAAGAGAGAAAGAGAGAGAAGTTGGCCAAATTGGTCAATAATATAGAAAGAGAGAGAGAGAGAGAGAAGAAGCGAATAATAGCGATATATAAATAGAAAGAGAAAGATAGAGAAAGAGAGAGAGAGAGTTAGAGAGAAATAAAGGTAGAATTAAAGAAAGATAGATTGCCGCAAACACTGGTGACTATACAAGGTGTCGACCAGTGATAGTGAGATATAAAAATTTGCGGACTAGCAAGAAAAATAGAAATTTAAGGAAAAATAAAAGAAAAAAAAGAAAGTTATAATTGATATTGTAAGAAAAGGTTGAAAGAATAGAAAGAGAGAGAGATAGATAGATAGATAAAACTAATGGAGTTTATTTAAGACAGCTAAAGGTGGAGATTAAGAAATAAAAACAAGGCACTCCGCGCTTGCGGGTGCTCGAAAAGCCGTTAAAAATTTTATACCGACCCATACACTTTTTATAATAAAATAATAATATTGTTATATATCTCGAGAGCTCTTACACGGCCGCAGCTTTTAAAATCATACGTATATATTATTGTTTATTCTAACAAAAGAGCTTAACTTTATATTATGTCGATAAATGTTTTGTTTTCTATATTTTATTGTTTATTTAATATAATAATACTATTTGACATTTACTTTCAGCTCACTAAACAAAACAACGGTCTAATCAATAATTTATTTTTCTCATTTTTTTTTAATATTTAAATACTGAGCTATTTTTTTCTTACGCTTAAAAACTTCTTGTTTTGTATATTGGAATATGTTTTTTTTTGAAAAATTCGAAGAAAAAAAAAATAAATATAAATATATAAAACCAAACTTTTACTAAAAAAAGCAGTTTTTGTGTTGGTAGTGTATCTAGAGGATGTCTACTCTATGCAAATTATGCAGCCATGCTTTAAATATCAAGTGGAGGTAGTATTTTTTTTTCCCTCGTCTAATTACTTAACTTTTTTTTTTTAACGTTTTTCTTTTTTTTTTTAAATATTAACATAGAATATTGTTCTTATAACCCGTTTGTCAAAAAATTGATAATTTAAATATTTTACAATCATCACTTAATTAAAACATGGCAAAAAATTTTCAAGAATTAGACCAGAAGGCTTAAATACTACATCCTCTTATATAAGTCTGTCAAAAGCTGTAAAGTTACACATAGCAATCCATATTTTGATAAAAAAGTGTCAATTTATATTAAAATCATTATTTACGTTAAAAAACGTATTTTAACATTAATTTTGTGCTCGTTCATCTACGAGGATGTAATTAATAGAGCACTTCTGAATATTACCATTATACCAATAATAAACGCTCTTAAAAACTAATTCGCAACTATAATAAAATAGGTATCATCTATTATTTTGGAATATACATTATTTGTTATATAATTTTTAACGGCTTTTCGGAAATTAAGAAAATAAAAGATATTCTCAACGAGTGTTAATTACAGCAGGCATATATATATTTTTTTTTATTGAAACAGAAAAACTAACATGAGAGTTAGAAAAAATTATATTCCGTATAATTTTCGTAACGTCATCGAAAAACATCGCAAGTAAAAAAAAAGTGCATGTCTAAACATAAGTAACTTTCTGTCTCTTTTTTTTTTTAATAAATAACTGAAAAACTAAGAAAAATATTTGCACTGTAAATCATATGTTAAAGTAAATAATAAAAAACTAATCATTTAAACATAACTAAAAGATCATACATTTCAACAGATTTTCTGTAAAAAAACTATAAAGACAAATCACGATCACTTACTATTATAGACAAACTAATAAGTATACACATTATTTTGCACTCACTATATAATTAAAATTTTAATTAAAAAATATTAATAAAAAAAAAGATAATTAATTAATAAAAATTATTAATTCTAAAGATTTAATCAAATAATTTAATTGTTAAAAATGTTAAACCACTTATATTATAAAAAAATGTATTGTATCATTTACAGCTTTTAACTTTTAACTTTGGCTTTGAAAAAAAAAAAAATAACAAACTAATTTAATATTTACACCCAAACAAATTACATAATAGAAGCTGCATTCACACAGAGAGAAGAACACACAGTGCACAATCAAACAATTTTAATTTGTCCAAAATAAAAACAAAAGTATTTCAACATTTCTTTCAAAATATCATCTCTTTCTATCTATATAATACTAAAATAAAAGATTATAAATATAATTATAAGATGGTTAAATGAAAATCAAAATTTACGTAACACGAAAGATTTTACTTTAAAAGTTGTATTTTTACAAAAATCATAAAAATTAATATCAAAGTACGTAAAAGATTGTATCAAATTTGGACATTTTAAAAAATTGACTTTTGACATTGACATTCAGAAAATTTTTAAGATGATTTATGGATACAGACACATTAATTTAATAATTTAAACGTAAAATTTCCTTTGGACTAATCACGATTACAAATAACACTCAATACATATCCAAATTTGGTACAGTTTATTAAATTTTTTTCTTTATTTATTATCTAAAGTCCGGAAAATTGACACAGTAAAAAAAAGTAGTTAATTTAACAAACAAAGTTATTACATAAAAAAAAAAAAAATAAAATAAAAAAACAATTTTTTTTTAAATTACTGGACATACAGTATGACAGGTGAAGTATGTATGCAAGAAACAAGAAAAGTAAACAGAAAATAAAAAAAGAAAAAAATCGCAATGAAAAATTATCCGACTTTTTTTTTTGATGCATGTTTAATCGGCTCTCTTACCTTGCATTATGGCTACTGGCTGCCGCGCTGCCGGTGTAATTAAATCATTGTTTTTATTTGTGAAGTACAACATGGGCAATGAAAATAGAAAGATTGACATGATAAAAGTGAGACAATGGTTAGTGAAAACACGATGAAATGTTACAAGTTTTTTTTTTTTTTCAATTAATTAAGCAAGAGAAGTATTGACGGATTTTTTGGAAGTTCTCAGAAAAAGAAAACATCAAATCTTAAATATAAAAATATGCCAAATTTTGATTTTCTTATTGCTTTATTATCATCGTGACTTCGTTTGATCAAATTTTCCAATTAAAAAAAGCACATTTAGGTTCTCTTTCTGAACTTGTGATTTAATATTCATTGGAAATATATAGGTATATCGTTGTAAACTTACATTTATGAGAATAAGTCGATTAGTTATCGACTCTTAAACATTTCAAGATATTATTAAATTTGATAAAAAATTTTTTTTTGGTCTAAATTTAGATAGAATTTTTTGTAATTGAAACCAATTCAATAAACCAAATGCAATATAGAGAGTAATTAAAGTTCTTTGTACATTTTATAGTCGGTAACTAAAAATTGACTTTCTCAATACCTTAATAGATCTATATAATTTTTTTTTACAATAATTAATCTTAACAAATTAATAAGTAGCATGATAAAAGTTCTACGTCAAAAATGAACATGTATCTTAAAAAAAAAAAAATAGGAGTGAATTTACTGCTAATGAGAAGCGAATTAATACTAAAGATAGGTGCAATCTAAATGTGCTGTTAAAAAATAAAAAATAAAACAAAAAAAAAAATTAAATTAAAAGAAAAGAATATTTCAGATTTAAGGTGAGGTCAAAGATGATCAAGCAAAGTGGCCTTAGCAAGGCATGCATCGTTTAGTCAAAAGGAAATTTTTCGAAAAAAAAGGTGCAAGGATTTTCGTGTTGGTGCTGCACATTTTGAAGTTTTTTTTTCTTTAATCCGATACAACAGTCGCCACTAAGCTGAGTATATGCAAGTCTAATGTGTGCAAATTATTCAGAAATAAGAATCGAAGAATTTATCGTTGATTTTTCGCGAATGTAATACTATTATGTCCTATACAATCATGCTACGAAGCATTTATTTCCGAGAAAAAAAAATGTATGTAAGCTCTTTTTTTTCAACGAAAATAAATTTTGGCGCAAATATTCTAAAGCCCTAAGAACCTATGAACCAATATAGCTTTTATCCCGTGATGTAAAAAAAAAAAAATCAGCTGATTTGAAATTTTGTAAGGTAATGCAAATAAAATATGATCAACTGATATTAATATCTATTTTTGAATGTGCAAATTAAACTGAGTGTAACGGTGTATTATCGCAGATGTAATTACGAATTACGAAAGCGGTATATTTTATATGTGCATGGCTACTTGTTCGGGAATGTAAGTACAATATTTTTATATGCCGAAGAGAACACCTTTGATCGGCACTGGTTCCTACTTCTAATTCTCTACTTATTAAACAAATTTGAGTAAAAACATTACTATACAAATTTATGCATATTTTTAATTAAAGAATGTATAGACTGCGATATTTTTACAAAATTTTAAATTCAGAAAAAACAAATTAAAATTGACAATTCTTAACTAAATCAACCACATTCTTTAATTAAAGAAAAATGAGCATAAACTAATATGTAATAGTTTTTTTCATATTTTATTAATCGAGCACAAAATTATAAAGAACCTGTGCTGGTATAAGGCATCCCCTTAACTATAGATTAATTGTATATGGATGAAAATCGAACTTACTTTGCGAAACCAATAAAATCTTCGTGGTTGGTGTTCATGTACGCCAATTCGCAGTCAACCAAAAGAACTAGCTGCTCCTTGCACATTTGTTCTCGATTTCTTACGTAAGAAGTTATAATACTTTCTGTTGTCTCTCGTAATCTAGGATATCGTTGCATCTATAAGCAAATGAAAACATAATCATGTAAATCAATATTTTTTCCCAACAAAAAATTTTCTAAATTTCTAATCGATTTGATTTTAAATATAAATTAATGTCAATTTTACA
This sequence comes from Leptomastidea abnormis, assembly GCA_030522805.1. Lineage (NCBI taxonomy): Eukaryota > Metazoa > Arthropoda > Insecta > Hymenoptera > Encyrtidae > Leptomastidea > Leptomastidea abnormis. The sequence goes on from JAPYZE010000681.1 coordinate 47,456, forward strand.
TGTAACTTAAAAATTGTGCTTACCCGATCTGTACAAATTCGCACAACATTGCAAAGTTCTTGTACGACTAGATCCACACATTTAAGACTCGGCTCTTTGAGCCTGTTGATTTGTTTTTTGACGATAGCTTCAAAGGCCATGTCGGGAGTAAAGAGACCGACTCGAATACCTAAACATCAAATAATAAAAATTATTCTTTCCAATATGAAAAGTATAGTTTATTTTATAATGATATTAATAATTAAAACAAACCATGAATGTTTCTAATAGCAAAGGCGATTTCTCGGCGCAACTCTTTTTCGTCGAATTCCATTTTGACAATTTCGAAGGGGAATCGCTCGTGGAACAATCGATTGATCTTAGCACCACCACTGAGTTCCATAGTGTTGATTTGAGCGGAGCCAGAACCTTCGATGGTTCTCTCAAAGTCTGATTGCAGCTGTTGAATCATTCTAAAAAATATGTTTCTTTTAATTTTTGTGAAAAAGTATCATAACGTTATTGTTAATTCTGTGGGTAGAGAGCCATGACATTATTTTTATTACATTCTAATAAATTGTAGCAATAATAAGTTCAGTACAAACAAACGTTTTCTAACATTTTTTCCTTATTATGGAATATAAAGTTGAATTAATCTTGGAAAAATAGGTAGTCTACTCTTTTAAGTTATTAACATTTTTTATTGTACAAATCAAAACTTTTGAAAAAGCAGTTTTTTTGCTAGCTTTTATAGGGGTCTGAAATTTCGTTCTTAAACATCATAAAACCATCAATCGTTTGTAATTTTATATCATTACAATGTTGTACAATATTCAACAGCAGTAAACTCAAACATGCAACAATTGAAATTTAATAATAAAAAAAATTAAAAGTGATTAATGGTTATCATGCAAAATGAAAACGTAGTGGTTAGTAGGCACCCCAAAATAAGGAAAATCAGGATACCTACAGATACATTTGAATTGATCTGAAAAACAAAAAAAGTATTTCTAAAATTTCAGGACCCTCCACCCATAAAGAAGAAATCTAAAAAAAAATCAGATTTGAATTCTTAGTGCTGCAATGGATCATAAATGATCAATGCTTTAAACCTTTTTATCCGTGATAAAATCAAACCTCGAAAATAATAAATTAAAAATATAATGAATACGTAAAAAACTAAGATAAAAGCTCATCCTTCTATTTCTTCCTTTAATAAATGATCACGTTAAAACAAGCGACTTACTGTAACATAGCCTTCGTTTTAATAGCTGGATCATCAGGCCTGAAGTGCTTGTACTGCTCGACATCTTTCTCTAAGGCAAGTAACTGTTTTTGCAGCCTGTCGCGCAATGCTGGTAGGGTGTCTCTGATGTGGTTTGTCAGCTGCTGATTAAGAACGCGTTGCAGGTATGGTGTGCCTAGTCTTTCTGCCAAGTGTCGGTAGGAGGGATGGCTGTTGGATTAGATACATCAGATTATTAGTTTGATTTCAGGTAATCAAAATTGAACGATTAAATTCAAGCAAGTCCAGCATACCTTAGGAAAAATTTGCGTTCAGCTGCCAGAGCATTCTTGATGTCCTTACGACCTTCAATGTCCTTTTGACTTCTATTAACTACACCTATGTAACCTCTTCGCAGGGGTAATAATTTATTTTCCAAAATATCCCTAGCGTCAGTGCCATCGTCCATAAGATCCAGCTTAGTGATGACACCGATAGTACGTACACCTGTTAAACAACAATCATAAACGTGTAACTTATATTTTCATCTTGTTCATGCGATAATTAACGCAGTTGAGATTATCTCACCTTGAGGATCCACCTCCTTGGCAAGTTTGAGAGCATCGCTATTGGCTAAATCGGTATTGGCAGGTGTGACTGCCAATATGAGACAATTTTCGCGCTTGATAAACTGGAATATCATTTGTTTTATCTGGTTCTCAATATCGGCTGGCTGATCGCCGATTGGCACCTTTGTCAATCCAGGCAAGTCGATGAGAGTTAAATTGAGGACTGCAAACATATACATATATGTGACGTAATCATTACAGATTGCAGGGATTAAAATGGATTAAGAAAAAAGTGAACTTTTTGTAAATTGTGGCCAGTGCTTACTATTATTATTATTATTTTCAATTCTTTACCTTACGACTTCCTCTATAAGATAATATTTTCTCAAGACTCAAAACATAAAAAAAAAATTAATTTTAAGTCGTAGGAAACCAGTAGACAATAAGGAATTACCAGCCAACAATTCCACAAAAAAGACCTTGGTTTTAACCACAAAGAAAGACAAAAAAGTAAAAAAAAAAATATCCAAACTCACCATTGGGCGAGTAAACTCTAAGGTTGATGGGTAAATTTGAGATGCCTTTGTTGCTGCCTGTGACACGATCCGTTTCCGCTTCGATTTCCCTTCTCACCTCTTCGAAATCGACAAATTTTTTGCCCTTGCAATGCAGAAACTCGGCATATTCTAGAAAAAAATAAATAAATAAAAAATTTATCAATTAATACATAATAAAAATTTATTTTTTAAAAAAAAAACACATTTATCTTTTATCCTTAAATAATTTATATATATTATACATATATATTAAATATATCTCTTGCTTTCTTCAACGGCAACGAACCCGATTTCCCGCTTATCAATTACAACTCGTTTCATTCTTGCACGCGCTTGTTCGCAGGAAGCTTGATAACGCAAGCATTAAAACGGACGTCCATATAGTGAGTGCATAGCAGCAGAGATGCGCTTGCTGGGTGTTTATCGCGACCAGACGCCATTTACTATATATATATAAATGCAAACTGATGCATATTTTACAAGATATGTATATGTCTATGAGAAGAGGGCAGGCTCTTGGAATCGGATTTCGATTTATGTATTATATGCTAACCTAAGCGATTTTTAAATGAGATGATAAATCGTTTGGGTTGCAGGAGGATTTAGTTAAGGTGGTTTAGAGAGAAGAAATAAAAAAAGTAATTTCAAAATAATGTTATAATAGATTTGTAAATGATTTTCATACTTTACAGCTATATGATAGATACTTATATGTTAAAAACTAGGAAGTGGAATGACCGCGTCTGTGCTACCGATCGAAGACATCATGTACATACATACTACATTGCTGCTCTCGTTATTCTATACCGTGTTTGTAATAGATCTACAGACTATAGTAATGATCGACGAACGAAGAAGAAGAAGAAAAAAAAAATGAAGAAGTAAGAGACGAGTGTCTATACATGGTCAGTATATGTCCTGGTTTCTCTCCCATATAACTACCATAACTATACCGAGGAGCTCTATAACAACTAACTACTGCATGTTTAAAGAGAAACATGCGATTATTATCATTTTTTTTTGTAAAAAAAAGTTAGTTGGTTACACTAACTATTATTACTTTTTTTTTCCTTTCTATCACACTCGTTCTGACTGGTCTATTTTTTTTTTTTTTTTTTTTTTTTTTTTTTTTTTTTTTTTTTTTTTTTTTTTTTTTTTTTTTTTTTTTTTTTTTTTAATTTTTTTTTTCTTTTTTTTATATTTGTGTAAAATTTTTTTCTTAATAGGAGTTTGGCGCGGCGATTTGTTCTGTTTTAACCGGATGAACATTAATTTGCTATTGTTTAATTATGTTATAATTGAAGATTTTTCTTAATGGAGACAAATTAATGGGTTTTGTTTATTATTGGATATAAATACTAGACTTTGAAGATGGCCTTCGTGAAAGTGGGAGCGGCGTGGAAAGTGATTGTGAATGGGTATTTATTTGCTTGGTTGCTTATTTGTTTTTCCTTTTCTTTTCTTTTCTTTGATGGTTTTATTATTATGCTTTGCGCGAATTTTTATGTGGTTGGTAAAATTAGGAGGTAGAATTAATTCATTGTTTGTTTGAATGTAGACATTTGAGACTAGAGCTTTTAATTAATTTAAGGTGATAGGACGATATTTGGCTTTAATTATTTTTTTATTTAGTGGTATGTATTATGTCAAAGATAACTGTTACGTGTACCTTTAATTTAAATTTATTTATATAGTAATACTACGTATAGTTGCGTAATATAAATTAAATAATATTTGACATACTCGAACAAGTTAAAATTTATTTGTAGATAATATAAAACGACATTTTTTTACTTCCAGGTCTTGTAAAAATATCTTTGACGTGAATTTTTATCAATGAGAATCTTTCTAAAAAAAAAAAAAAAAAAAAAAGATAATGTTGATAAGAGTACATGATAGAAGAAATGTCTGTGTTTTATTCTGATTAAAATGGGAACTCGTTAGTTATTGATACACTCGATATACGAAAATAACTGCCTTGAAATCGATGCATTAATCAATATGTTCTAAGAGTAAACTACGAATTTTTATAAAATATTAAAATATTATAATGACTTTTACAAAAATAAAAAAAAAACGAAGTAGACAATTTTATAACAAAATAATGCTAATATCGAAATGAAAACATTTTTTATTTTAATTTTCTTTCTTTTCAAATGCGTAACATAAACAGACCTAAACTAAACCGCAAACATCCAAAAATTTCATTTTCACACAAATTTTATTCAATTTCTTAATTTCCAGCATCATTTTAAAAACTCCTCAAACGCCACGACTCTTATTACATAACTACATACAAAAAAAAAAAAAAAATTACCCACATCACGTCAGCTCTTATAAAGTGAGCAAATACCATCAATTATCCAAACTCAGACATCCAATTGTTTCATCTCAAAAATAAACTCCAACACACCACAATACAAATACTAAAAAAGATGAAAAAAAAAGACATCAAGTTCTCCCAACCATCACCCTCTCCAAAAAAAAAAAAAAATTAATAAAAAGACAAAACGACAAAAGTGATTCCCCTCCTCTTCCAAACAAACACACATCTCTTCCAGCATCATCATAATCATCGTTAGTTCTCTTTTCCTGCCTCTTCATATACACACATACAACATAAGCAACAGCAGCAGCCAAGTCGCTCGTGGAGCCCTCGTTCTTGCCAGTATATATATACAGTATAGCCGTATATGACGGAATCAATACGCAAGGGAGGATGAGTATAGCAAAAGAAAAAGAAGAAGAAGGAGGAGGTTGAGGAGGAAGGGAGGGTAATAGAGGGAGACGCTCGATCGGCGTGGGTGCTCGCGCGCTGGCGCTATACATACTCGTATAGAACGAGAGAAAGTCACCCTCTCTAAGCGCAAGCGCGTTTTCTTTACTTTATCCCTCTCTCTCTTTCTCTCTATTTTATCCCTTTCTCACTTCTACACTCAGCTTGTATATTATTGACCCACGGCTATGCGCAGTCGCTTCGCGAGAGAAATTCTATATCGCGAGGAATATATACATGTATACATACGACAAGCGTAGTTGTTGCTACTGTTACTTGCTTATCCTTCGCCTTTTTTTTTTCTTCTATACCCCCTTGATTTCTTGCTGATGTATATGTATATAACGAGGAGGATATAGAAAGAGAGAATGAGCTTATACACTTTATATCGTCTATTTTACTGGGTTATGCTTTTTGGGATTTACCAAGTGTGCTCTGGATTCTTTGCTGCTTACGTAATACTGATAAAAAAGGGGGATAAAAGGACATTAGGAATTTTGTATATATGTATGTTTTTGTCCTGGATATAATATATTTGTAATGCGTGATAATATAATCTTAAGAGTTTTGTTCGAGGATTTGTTTTCATTTTTATTTTCGTAATTTTATAGTTTTGCTCTTTAATGATATCTATAACAATGTAAGATCTATAGATATTGAAATATTTGAGAAAGACCTTGAAATTAAAAAAAAAGAGAAATGAGGATATCAGATGCGCTTTAACAGTAATACTCTTAGGGAATGACTCAAGTTCAAGCGAGAGTTGATGCTGCCTGTGTCCCAGATTTTCCAGCGGGATATGCTCGAAAGGTAACGTTTCAGATACACGTGGCTTGCGAAGTTCTAGTAAATATATATATTTCTATCTTGGTATACTACGAATAAAACATAGCCATAGACATATTCCTTATTCGGTCACGATGTACATACAGATGGAATGTCTTTTTTTCACGCGATGTTTTTTTACACGATCTCGAAAAAAAAAAATGAAAAATATAGAGTGAAAGAAAAAAAATAAATAAAATTGAAATTGAAATTGAATTAGGAGTTATCTTGCTGTGATTGTAATTTGAGATTTTATATGCTTATCAATAAGCACGTATTAATCGCAGTAGCTGGTTTTTTTTTGTTGTTTTTGCAATTTTCGCGTTTTGATAAGATTTGCAAGTTTTTTTAATTTTAAAAAAATTTAATTTATCCTATATTAACGTTTAAATTTTAAGACAAAAGATGCAGCGTCTAAGTAATCATTGTATAGATAAGATGAAAAATAAGATTAGCTTATAGTATGTATTCTTACTGTAAGATTACCCATTATAAATTTGTTTCTAAATAATAACGACTGTCTGCACGAACTTGTCCGCATTATTCTTGCTTTATTTTTTTTTATTCTTATTCACGCAAGAATCTTTCTCTCTCTCTTTCTCTCTCGTCAATTGGGCTGCATTAGCGTGCGGTTCCCCCTCATTCACGATTGCTGGTAGTAAACCCCGCGGAGTAACGTAATTTTTTTTGATGCGCAAAACGCAAGCTTGAGATTAAATGGACTATATGTTGTGGAATCTTTGCTTTGTAAGCTTTATTTTTGGAATTATTAAAACTGTGAAATAAGGTATTACTGGTGTGGGATTATTAAGGAGAAAACAAATGGGAAAAAATAAAATTATTATCTAGAGAAAGATTGAAGCTAATGATGTATAAAGCATACATTATCGTATCAATTATTATGGAATAATGAACAATCACGTAAAAATTCTGAGTAATATATTAAAAAAATCTTATAGACTAATCGTTTTACAATTGCAATATCTAATCAATTTTCAAATCAAGACACGTTCGTTTGATAGTACGTAGACACATATCTCGGATATATTTTTGAACATTGTTGCACGCAAACGTGATGCCGTATATGATTAACAAGAAAGCACTGTCATTCCACAATATGTTTTTGAGATATAAAAAAAACAATTTTATTTTTTTATATCGAGTCAACGTATCGTAATTTCCCTTTTTCCAACTCAACTCAATAAATTTAAACGTTACAGCTCGTCAAAACATTCCAAAAGCTAAAGCAACATGTTATACATTATCTACTTTCCTAATTGACCCTGCGAAAAAAATACGAGCTATCTCACCCCTTATATGTTAGAAATTATCGATTATCAATATAAAAAAATAAAAGTAAGGCAGCACATGGCTGATATATGGATTTATTACCGCTGATGCTGTGGATCAGCTGTAGGATGAGAGGTCGTCTGGTAACGATGCCGGATCCTCTTGGCAGAAAGTCCCTGAAAAAATTAAAAAGACACGACATTAGTAAAATTATCGTATATATTAAAAAAAAGATTGTCATTAAAAAGAAGCCGGAGTTCAGCTCAATTTTTTTTTATTCATTTTTTTTTCGTTCTGGCACGCCGATGACGAGCTTAATAAAAGGAGTTCTTAACCGGTAATTCGTGTCGTGGAATTAACGCGAGCGAGTGAGGCTGACGTCAGGCTATATGCGAGTGAGAAGTAAAAAATAAAAAATTGTATGTGTATGAAAGAGAGGAAACGCTTTTCCATCGCTTTTTTTTGCAAAATTTTACGAATTTGATTCATGCTTGTTGTTTTTTTCTTGTTACTTCCGGATGAATATTTTGCAAAAAAAAAAAAAAAAAATTAGGACGAATAGATATTTTAAGCAAGAAAATAAATAGGTATACGTATATAAAAAGGGAAAAGCGCTGGTCATAATAATGTTTACGATCGTTATATAGCAAGTAGTACAGGCAGCAAAAGTATACGGTATATAGGTAGTAGCGGTGTTGGCCGATGGCTCCGCATTCTTCGCTAAGTGGAAACTTTAAATATTATACAACAAGCCCCGCTCGCTCATGTATACATACACACACACACCGCAAACAGCGGAACTCGGCAGATCCTCGGAGATGATAGTATAAACGCAGGGAAACAATGCTCGAGGTGATATTTTCTCGAGGTGACGAGATATTTATATGTATAGGTAGTATCCTCAATGTGAGGGAGTAAGAACAGCAAAGAGAGATAGAGAGAGAAGAGCTTGATGAACAAATCGAATTTATCGAGTCTAATCGAATTTATTGGACCGACGCCTTGGACACTTTTACACCAGACTAGCAGACGTGGACGACGTGATGATGATGATGGTAGAATTATAGGCGAATTGTTTGTTAAAAGGTTGAGAAGATGTGTGTGGAAGGAGTATAAGGCGAGTCGTGAAATTAAATACGATGATGCTACTAGTATATAAGCTTGGAGAAAAATCACAGATGAAGCTTTATTAAATCTTAGATCAGCGCTGAATTTGAAACGTGATATAAGGATTCGAGGATATGATGGAAGCGAGCTTTATTTTTATCTCTTACTTGGATGTAGCTGATGTACAAAATTGATTTTAATATTATTAATAATTCAATAGGTAATTTTTATATAAATGTATTAAATCAATTTTAAGTATTGACAGGCGCTAGGGGATGAATAGGTGTAAGATAAATCAATGAAATGTTTCATTGATGACCTGTAGCTTCTAGAAAATTTAAATGATATTTTTAAAATCATAAATAAATAGTAAATAAAAAAAAAGTATTTGATTAATTAAAAGATAAAGTTTTTATGTTAGATGTAATATGTGGAGTATCTAGAAAAATATTTAAGAATAAAATGACTTTGAAATTCTGGAAAAGACGATAAAATTAATATGGACAATAATGGCACAGTACACTTGTAATAAGCATGACTACCTACAGTTTATAGGTTAATTCTTGGAATCCAGGTCAGTTAAAAAAACACCAAACCATTTAAGCCACCATGAAATAATCAGAACATGCTGTGCGTTTAAAAGGATGCTTTCAAAAGAATGACACCTCATTAACTTGCATCTGATGTCTGCGATAAGATATTGCAATCAATTGCTGCTATTCACTGCTCTGACTGTTTGCCACTTTATTTTCTTTTTTTTTTTTTTTTTCTTTGTATCAAGGTAAATTGAACTAGAGCTTTGTTTATCCTTAATCATATGCAGAAAGATTTTTTTTTTTTAAAAATTGAAAAAATTAAAATTTAGCAATCAGATATAGTTTTATAAAATGTTTAAGTAAAGATTGGTTAATAATTGATTCTTTTTAGTTGTTGCATAAAATTTAATAAATTTTGCAGTAAGCTTAAATACTATAATTATGTAGATAATAATATTGTTTTTTTTTTCAAAGTATTAAATGGTTATTGACTGGCATACTTTATGAGGAACATACTATATATAATTGATTGTCATACCAATCTTAGTCATCAAGAATCGCAACAGTAGATTAAGTATATCTTTGTCTTATCTCTAATTTATTTATTATTGTCATGTTCTATCCAATATAATAATGTTGCTAAATTAAATTTGAATTATTTTTATTTAAAAGTATTTTTAAAATGATCTGAATTATAAACATTTTTGATTGACTTTTTGGGAACAGTAGCTAGGACGTAGCATTTTATAACAAATAGGTCAGTCAATAATTCCATATAGATTTTGGAGCAATCATAGAAAAACTAAAATATACTGTTAAATTTTCAATCTAACTTTAAGTTGTTAAAATCTACTGAACAAAATACAAATGTCATTTAAAATTTATTGTATCGTTGATATACATGGTAACATTTAAAAAAAATAATATTCAAATTAAAAAATGTAAGTCAAATATGTTAATAACCAAACTATGAGTTTTTTTTTTTAACAATTATAAAGTTATGTGAATCATCAATGAATCACAGCCTTTCCCAATGCTAAATGTTAGTAAACCAAGTTATAAAAAATGTCCTATATGTACTCCTAATTAAATATTTCAAAAAAACATGATTACTCAAAACATCATATAAAGTCAAAGCTTATTTAACATCCTGTATAATTTAAATAGCAAAGATCTACTCTCGTCACTAATATTAAAGCCCAAGCATGTAAAAATCAATATTCTCATGGCATAAAACATTAACAACAAAAATTTCTAAATGATCGACAGATCTTGCCCTAGCCAAAAGTAATGGTTTAACCCAATTCTCAACTCCCAAAGTCAACCCTCCTTCAAAGAAAAGTGCCAAACACTCCTAACAAGTATAAGTATTGATCAAGTAAGCCCAATTTCCAACGGCTTGCAGAGAAAGAGTGAGTGAGAGGTAGGAAGGGAGGGAGAATTCCGTCGTCATCATTTTATCCTCATTTATCACGTATATACATCTCCGGAAGGAAAGCAAAAGCTAACCATCCTCCGGCGGAAGACCCACGTCGTCAGCCCTCATCATAATCAACCAGCTCTCTTGTTGATGCAAAAGAAAGAAGAAAAAGAAAAAAAAGGAGGCAAGCAAGAGAAAAAAAAGCGCGCTTGAGATGATGACCGTCGTAGGGAATTACGGAGCGCACACGCACGCGCTCACGAACACATAAGCATCAGCAGCAGCAGCAGTAGAGGCATATACCCAGAAGAAGAGTGGGTGGGTGTGTATATGTATACATATGTATGTATACCAGAGGGAGGTGTGTATACATATTATATGTATAACGCACACACAGAGAAAAAGAGTCTCGCGTTCACGGACACACAGAAAGAAGAAAGACGAAGAAAGAGTCTGGTTCTTTCTCGTTCTCGTAAACGTTGCTGCTACCTACTGGTTCTGGCGCAGAAGAGGAGTAGGTACATAGGAGAAAGATAGAGATATCAAGGAGGTAGGTGTAGGTATATAAGACTTACTTTCCGACAAAGTTCTCGAGGACGGAAGACTTGCCAGCCGATTGTCCACCAACAACGGCAATTTGAGGCAAATCAAGCTGCATTGTGACTCCGAGTTGAGTGAAGGCATCCTGGAGCTTGTTAACGATCGGAATCAGCTGCTCCATACCCGTATTCCCCGCCATGTTTCCCGCACGAGAGTGAGCAGCGGCGGCGGCGGCGCACCTCTCGTGGGGCGCGCAACGCTCTGCTGCTCTCGGTTACGGGAAAAAGCGGTGTACAGGATATATATTATATACCGCAGACAGACGATTTGGATTTTATTCCTCCTGCTGCTTAGCAGCACCTTTTCACCTACTCCCTAGGGCGGGATTGATGTTACTCCACACCACCACTACCACCACCCACCACTTCCTCTTCTGCAGCTATTATGTGCTGCTGCCTCACTATATGTGTATCCGCAGATTATCGATGCACGATTTTACAAACACGACTCTTCTACGAACTCTGATGCTATACTTTTCTCCTCGTCGTCTTCGTCAAGGCTTGCATGCACAAGCTGGCGACTACTGCTCGCTGCTGCTGCTGCGCTGCTTTGCCTCAGGGCGATAAAACGCGAGACGACGCGCGCGCAGACTATTGCTACTGCTCCCCGCGCAGCGGTCGCGGGAGGACCACGTCGACGATAGCGCCTTCACACGTCAACTATACGCGGGACTGCCACTAGAGTGACTCCTCTCGCTCGCTATACTCCGCTCCCCCGCCGCCGCGGCGGTATTTCGGAGTCGGAGTCGGAGTTTCGGAGCAGCAGTTGTAGCAGCGTAAGTTGTTGTTGTCCTCTTCTTCTTTTTCTCGATCTTTCTCACTTGCACTTACTGTCCCGAGCACCGGTTTACAACCTCCTACACTCGCTCTTTCTCTGTTAACCGTCTCCCCCCTGCGCGCGCACCATCACCAAGAATATTATGAAAAAGAGAGGGGAAAATAACCGTTTTTTTTTATCGGATACCATATAAATATAATATATAATATGAAGTTGTATATATGAATCCTATTTTTCTTTCTCCGTTGCGCTTTCCTTTTTTTTTATTGTAAACTTGAAAGGGAAAGCGAAAGTTCGCAAACTTTGTACCTCTCTCTCTCTCTCTCCACGCTTGGTGACTAGGTATTATATTGTTCTCGTTGCGCTTCTCTTGGGAATTTTTCGCCTTTGTGAAGTTGTTATTATATTTACACCTGTCTAAGAGCTGACTGGTGACAAACTGTTTTACTTTTTAATTTTCAAATTAACCTATTCTTTTTCTTTGACACTTCTTCAACTCAATGTTTTAATTCTAAGAAAGACGGTTGCTTTCGAATAACTAGAAACCGTTTTGTTCTCATTCTTTTACACGCATCCAATCTTACGCGAGAATTTGAATTCGCGAACGTTACACAAAGTGCGTAGTATCAAGATTAAGTTTAATTCACAAAATATCTTTATTTCGTCTCATAATCTCATATCTTTTTATCAAAAAATCGTTAAAAATCATTACAAATAAAAATATCTACTTTTAATATTCAATCACAAAATTCAAAGTACTGCCAGTTATACATACAGACAGGTGTAACGGTTACACGTCGAAAATTTAAAAACCAAACGCGCCCGGTATTTCAGCAAATACGCGTGGGCGTCAACGGTTAGTGATTGGTCCTTTCTCGCGTTCCAAAATCGATAAGCCAAGCGCATGCGCATTTAACCGATCTTTCTCTCTCTCTCTCTCTCTCTACTTTTCTCGCGATTCTTTCTCCGTCTCTCTTTTTCTCGTATTGTTCGCGAATAAAATTCGCACACATCTGTAGAGAATCTATATATCTCAACAAGAATGTATAGTAATACAAAGTTTTGTTGTAAGAGAGAGAAGGGCTGTCTTGTTTGTGTATATCATACATATGCACACAAGTATGTGTTTGTTGCTTTGGCCTGACCTACTTTTCTTAGTAGGAGGGGGTGGAGGTCGCGAGAGGAGTATATGTATATACGCGTACACGTGTATAGTATATATAAAAGAAGAAGGGAGAAAAAGGTTGCAATTTTATATACTTTTCCTCTCGGGCTGTGCAGAGTCATGATGAAGGCGTATTAAAGCCACCTGCGGTCGATTCTGAGCTTGTGTCGATGAAGTTTTATGGTTTTTAAGATTATTATTTTTAAAGGGCGGAGATCTTTAAGAGTATCTCGGAGGGTTCTTTTTACGATAATATTACACATTTATATGTTTATGATAAAAGTTTTAATGTTGTGGGGGTATTTTTATTGACTGGATGAATCATAATGAAAAGATAGTATTATAAAAGTTTTATTTTAAATAATGTAGGACCAAAACGATTAGATATAGGTAAATTTTTTTTAGTTTTCGTTTTTGTCAATATTTTAAATGGGCTATGTTTGCTTTATCATCATTATTGATCCCTTTTGGTAGGTAACACTTATCAATATAGATGAAGATTACATTCACAAGTTACTATATTACAATATAAGAATAATATTTATTATCTTAAAAAAATACAACAAGCTCGCAATGATATAAAAAAATATACATATACAAAACAATATAAAAATATATTTGTTAATTAACATTCAATCTATTAATACGCAAAACTCTTAATAACCTTTTTTTCTTTAAACCTTAACAATAGCCTTACCAAAATTTTCACCCTTCATCATTCCATAAAAAGCCTTGAACATATTTTCAAAACCCTCAGTCACAGTCTCTCTATACTTGAACTTACCCTCACTTATAAGCCGAGCATTAGCTTGTATACCTTCAAGCCAACGTTCGGACCACCTTGTCACCACAAAGCCTTCCACACGTAATTGCTTAAAGACCAAAGCAGGCTGGAGTATCCTCGAGTTAGGTGGTTTCGCATCGTTGTATGATGATATGCTACCACATACCGCAACTCTACCGAATTCTCGCATCTGGTACATTACCGTTCCGGAGATGTCAGCTCCAACCTATCGAAAAAAAAATGTAAAGATGTGCATTTGAATTAATTGAAATAATTAAGTTCAGTATTGTGAGTAACATACATTATCAAAGTAACAATCCACTCCATCTGGTGCTGCCTTCCTAAGAGCTGCAGCTACGTCCTGAGTCTTGTAGTTGATGGCCGCGTCGAAGCCAAGCTCCTCCGTTAACCACTGGCACTTGCTATCCGAGCCCGCAATACCTATAGCCTTTAATCCATGGATTTTGGCTAATTGACCTACGTGAGAGCCAACTGCACCTGCTGCACCACTCACTACTGCAACTTCTCCAGGTTTAGGTTTGCATAATTCCAGGAAGCCGAAATACGCTGTGTTCCTGAATATGACAAATTTGAAGAAAAAAAATCGAACGTAAGTAATAAAAGGTGACATATTTACCCTGGCATTCCAAGAACTCCAAGACCCAAGGACGGTGAAAGTGATCCAAGGTCAGGCAACAGGTATGGCTTGTCTCGAAGCACCTGCTCTTTTGGCCCGAGTTCATTTGGATTTAGGATGCTGTGTGTTCTCCAGCCGAGGTAACCGACTATTCGTTTACCCACCGGATAATCTGGGTTCTTAGACTCGAGAATACGAGCTACTTGACCTCCAATCATTGTACTGCCTAGAGGTAGACGATAGACGTAGGCTCGCATGTATGGATCAACTGAGAGGTATTCAGCTTCCACGAGAATTTCTGTGAGAAAAGTAAAAGGACTTTTTTTTTATTTATTTTGTGGTGCAAAAATTCTTAATTATTTATTAATTAGTATATTAATGTTTCTTTTTATTGTTTAAAATTAAAAAATGTAATATATTTTATAAAATTATTTCAAGAGTGTTATTAATATAAAATTTAATGAAATTTTTTCTTTGTTTGATAACACATGGCGAAATATTCACATTATTGATTAATAACGTACAAATTCGAAATTTCAAACGCGCGCGTAAAACTCTGAATTCAACATTTTTTTTATAATTATAGTTACCAACCTCCATCTTTGATTGCCGGCAATTTTTCTTCAACAATTGTCAAATCTGTTGCTTTTGGTTCGCCAGAGAAGTGTTTCGAGTAAACAAACTTTTTTGCAACTGTCACGAGCGTTCGAGAATCTTGTATTCTACGTACCGACAATTGTTGCGAAAATAACGTTAAACACTTTCTTATGGGATTAGCCATTACAACAAGTAGTTATAAAAAAGTATATTAATTAATTTAAAATATATTAATTAATCAATTGAATTTTAGTAAATGAAGGATAAATTATTAGGAATGTTTTAACGACACTGAAAAGTAAGAGAAAAATTGATTAAAAGAATGTTTATTAATTGATAAGGATGCCGATACTTGTGAGATTATAAATATGCAAACGTACAACGTTAGGTTAGTATAAACTTGATACAGAATATCTTTGCTTGATAAAACTTTTCAAGTCTTTCTTACTTTACCGACAGATCACTTCTTAAATTTTAATGGCCACGTTTTATAAAAGCGGATAAATTTAAAATTTCGTCTGAAAAATATAACTAAAATAAAAGTATTAAAAAAATAAAACTTTCACCTAATGTACAAATAAAAATGTTTAAATTATTAATATTTATATAATAAAATTTTATAAAAAAAAAGAATGAATTGTTTAAAATATTCCAGGATCTATAAAATCTCAAAAGCTTAGTAAAAAAAAGAAAAATCAACCCTTTTAATAATTACGCATCACTAAGCGTCATTTAATTGCCTTCAGGTCAAAACCCTACAAACAGATTTATAAAATATTTTTAAAATATCCCTTGCCCAATAGTAAACAGCTTATACTTACTTTATACCCTTGATTCACAAGAAACAATGTGGTGGGGATGAGAAATCTATATAAGTGCTAAGGGGGACGCTAATCTTCCTATACTACTGTGTCTCGTTAGCGTATAAGCTTCCCACAATCCTACCCAGAGCCCAAGATAATCTTCTGTGTAAACGCTGTTTCTAACGATTTTAATACTCGACAAGTGTAATTTATTTTTTTGTATTAACAATTTTAACGAAATAAGTTTTTTTTAAAAAAATAAATTTTAATAGATTTCTTATAATTATAAAAATGTAAGAAATACCGTAAAAGTATTATAATACATAATTGTCTTATATTATTCGGTCGTATCCCAACAAAACCCATCAATTCACAGTTTTACATTCAAAATTTTACCTACCTGCATATTAATAATGAACCATATCCCTCATCTATACGTTTGTTTCATACCTGACCATCGCAGCTACTAAATTTCAAAATTCAGTCGAGTCCAGGCAGTCTAACACTGCCAATCTCTTTCTCTCTAAAACCATCAATATCATAATTTCCTTTTTCTTCAAATGTGATGATCGCGTCGATATAAAATCAGTCAATTTTTAATTAAGCGATGCCTAATCGCATAAATTGGGATTGTTCAGAATGGTGTAATTATCGTCTCAGTTTTACAAGTGCAACGCGTCGTGTCTTCGATGCAGATCAACGTTTTTTCAAGTACCACGCCAAAGGATCTGGCTGTACATCATGTGGACCACCACCAGTATCAATCAGTTACAGCAAGCAGATGACAATCCAACGTCGAAGAAATCATCAAAATTCAGAACGACAATTATTAGCTCAAGAACAAGGTCACGTTATCCGTGTAAATAAAAAACTTCACGAAGCTGTTGGTACTCGAAATAATACTTTATCATTGGAACGATTACTCAATTACATGTACGTTGATATCGGTGATTTACGTCATCGTACAGCATTACACGTAGCTGCGTCTCGAGCTGATTTGGCTGCTGCCGAAGTTTTGCTTACTTATAATGCTAATCCAAGATCAAAAAGTCAGTCTGGACTTACGCCACTTTATTTTGCTGTGAGATCTGGTTGTGGACATATGGTTAAAAGACTTGTTCATGCTGGTGCTGATGTTAATGAAATTGTTAATGATTATGCTTTGGGAAAATGTTATAGTTATTTGCATTATGCAGTTGTGACAAATGATTTACAGGTATACTTAATTATTTAATTATTTTTGTTTTGTAATAATTTTGAGTTTATCTCTAGAGATAAAATTATTGTCATACACATTTATTATATCAATAATATAATTTATTGCAGCTGGCAGAAATCTTACTGGACTGTGGATCAAAACTTTATATTCACGACTGCTGTGGTCGTACGCCACTTGAACTTGCCGTTAGATTGAGTAATAATCTTGAGCTGGTCCATCTACTACTCGATCGACTCACAAAACAATCGTCAAGCACAGATATCGGTAAGATTTTAAAAAATACCCTGCATGTTGCAGTTGCACGTGGTATCGTAAGCATCGTCTGTCAATTACTAAACTATGGAGCGGTACCAGATCTCGAGAGCTTACGTATCGCCATGATCTGTCAAGATCTGCGAATGTTGAGATTGTTGGTTCAAAAATCCAGAAATTTGGTTGTTGATGCAACGGAAACTGGACTTCACTGTCTGCAGCGTTATTGGTATGGATCCTTGTACCAAGCAAACGAGTACTGGCAACTGAGTGATAAACTGGTAGCAGGTAATTGGCACAGCCAAACCAGCTTTCGAGTGTCAGCAGCTCGTATATTGCTAGATTCCGGTATGGATGTTAACGCCAGGAATGCAAAGTACAAGACACCCTTACATCTGGCTGTCCAGGAGTTCAATATATCCGGTGATTCTCGTCTGCTCACTTTACTTTTGGAAAATGGAGCAGACGTCGAAGCTCAGGATATCGAAGGACATACGGTTATCCAGCTGGCTGGATTGGGATGTTTGGAGAAGTTGCTGATTTATGGAGCCAGGCTGGATGAATTGCTGCTTAGGAGAAAGGAAAAGTCACCTTTGCGTGCTTGGTACGCGGATGAAGAGGCATATAAGTGTGTTAAAGAGGCAAGTGTCAAGTTGGAGGAGCGATGGATGATTTCTGCTGTGAAATGTTGTGCGAGATTTGCGATAAAAAAACAGATTATGAGAGAAGAAGAAGAAGAAGAAAGAGGTGATAAAAGTGATGAGGAAATGTTAAAATTGATGTTGGGAGTTGATGAAATTAAGAGATTGGAGAAAGAGTGTAGGAGAGAAATTGATGATATGAAATATGTTTGGAGGTATGATAATGTAGTGACGGCTTATAAGATATTGATTGCTAATAAATCACGATTAATAAGGTATGCTTTTAGATCGGATGTTTGTGGATTTATAATATTTTTGAGATATTCTGCTGTTAATGAATTACCTAATTATGCAGATATGCTTAGGAAAAATTTGTCGATTGTTTTACGTTATGAAAAGGTTGTTATTAAAGCGAAAATAAATTTGAATGTTTTATGTAAGAATAAATTAACGAATTCTATTTTAAAATCGATACTTTGTTATCTTGATTTACAGGATATGAATAATTTAATGAAATTAAGATTGTAAGGATTTATAAATTTTGATAATATATGTTGTATGTACTGTTATTTCATTTTCTTAACAAATTTTTTTTAATTTAAATACTAGTTACAATACAATATTTATAATATACTTTATTAATGATATAATCTACATAATAATTTAATTAAAACAAAAAAAAGAATTAAAACTTTTATTTGAATTTTAAGTCTAACATTTACACATTTCCACAATTAGAACACACGTTCGATTATTCAAATGTAGCGGTTGCAGAGAACAACATGGTAAGGGGAAAGGGGGGCTTAAAAAAGAAGCGCAGTTGATAAAACGGCGCTCGTGTCGCTTAGTCGCTTTCATCAGTCGGTTAAATACGCGTGAGTGCGGCAGCAGTGCCTGGGCTGCAGGATTTTTCTTTTCTTTTTCTGTCTGTGTGCTGCTGCTACTGCGCGATATAGTTCATTCTTCCTTCGGTTCGGTTCGGCAATATCAAATATACGCGCGCGGGTGTAAGCATTTCTAATATATATATACATACTAACATACTGCTGCATATGTGTTCTTAGAAGAAGATAGAACAAGAGAGACTATAACCCTACTGATATATACATATATATAAAGCCTGCGCGTAAGCAGGCGCAGACAAGATAGGCTTGAATTCGGAGCACAAATATATCAGTATCAGTGGAACTGCCCCCCGAGGAGCAGTGGTGTAGCAGCAGGGTGAAAAAAGTAGTATTTTTAACAAGGCTCCATATAAAAATACACCTACGCTACTGTACTACATTATAAATGTGTAAACCCGGCCTGGAATATCGAGCTTAGCTCGGAATCGCCGTCTCATCATATTGTGTGCACTTAGGGGTGGGGGGGATCGAGAGAGAGAGAAAGAAAGAGCGAGAGCGACGTTGTCCGGTCGTCGTCGTCGTCGGCTCGTAACATCATCATCATCAGCAGGCATAGGCATCATCAGGCAGAATAGGTAGTAAGCAGCAGCACACACCATCACAACAGTGTGCGCCGCACTACCAGAGCCATGTCCGACAACGAGCTCGACAGGTGGATCGAAATTGCTAAGGAATGCAAGTATCTACCGGAAGACGATCTGAAGGTCAGTTATTATCAGATGTTACAACTCTTCGAACTTACTTTTTTTATACTCCCCTTTTTTTTATTACCTTGTTTTTTTGGCTACATCGACACTTCGACTTTTTTCTCCCTCCCCCTTATTTTTTCACGCTTTTCTTTACACCGTCTGTTCTTTTTGATACCTATACAGAAATTATGCGAGCTCGTCTGCGACATACTGCTCGAGGAATCAAACATCCAACCTGTTTCGACACCGGTTACAGTTTGTGGCGATATCCACGGCCAGGTAAATTTTATTTCTATCTTTATAAGCTCGGTTTTGCATTTTTATGTGTATCTATTGTACACCCTGGCAGCCTAACCTCTTCACCCACTCTCGCTCTTATATATATGTATGAGTAAGAAAGAGAGAGAGAGAGAGAGAGCGATGAATTGTGGGCTGAGGGGGCCGAACTGCCGCCGCCGCACACACGTGTTTCTTTTGCTCCTCGTACGCGCTATTTTTGCAAAGTCTGGTCCGCCGACGCTTGGAGCTATTATATATATATATATATATATGATGTATAACGTGCCTGAAAATTATTATTCTATGACACTTTTTTATCTTTTATTGCTTGCGCCTGTTGTTAACCGGACGACAGCTTATCTTACGTAGTATTTTATACTTACTTTGATTTCTAAATGTGTTGCATGATATGCAATGATTATCAAATTTTTTCGTGTGAATTTTTGTTTTTTAAATATGCGGTTTCATTGGAATATTTTGTGATGAATAATGATTAATGTAGAGTTTAATGTTGATGGTTTTTTGTATTGATTGTCAATCCTTTTTGCTTCTTTTTTTTTAGTTCTACGATTTAGAAGAGCTTTTTCGTAATGGAGGACCTGTGCCTGATACAAATTACATATTTATGGGAGATTTTGTCGACAGAGGGTATTATAGTTTAGAAACACTCACACGGCTATTAACGTTGAAAGCCAAATGGTCTGATAGGATAACATTACTGCGTGGAAATCATGAATCCAGGCAAATCACACATGTATATGGCTTTTATGGTTCGTTTTTGTAGATTTTCAAAGTTTATTTCAATGGTTTTACTGATACTAATTTAAATATGATTGTAAATTTACAGATGAGTGCTTAAATAAATATGGAAATTCTAATGCATGGAAATATTGCTGCAAGGTCTTTGATCTGCTCACAATTGCTGCCGTAAGTAATAAAATAATAAGTTACAGAACCAAATATAATTAATCTTTAGTAATAATTGAATTTTTAATTTTAGTTAATTGATGAACAAATCCTTTGTGTACATGGAGGTTTATCACCGTTTATTAAAACTTTAGATCAAATTAGAACAATTGATAGAAAACAAGAAATACCACACAAAGGTACGTAATGTAATTTCAAATTTAGGTTTATGTAAGCTACATTTATAATTATACGTACTTTATACGTTTTTAAATATTATAATTAAATTTCTTTATCAAATTATATAATTACTAATACTAAAATGTACGTTTTATAGGTGCATTCTGTGATTTGGTTTGGTCAGACCCAGATGATGTGAATACATGGACGATTAGCCCTAGGGGAGCTGGCTGGCTGTTTGGAGCTAGTATAACACACTTGTTTATGGAAATAAACGACCTTAAACTTATTTGTAGAGCTCATCAATTAGTAAATGAAGGTAGGAATTTCATTTTATACCTATATTTAATATTAATATTATATTTTTCATAATATTACATCTTTTACTTTACATATTTTTTATTACTGTTTATACGTTCTTTTGATTTTTTTATTGTTTATTTTATATTTGAATCGTTAACCTTAGTAAATAAGTGTTGCACCACACTTATAATATTAAACATACATATAACAATCATTCCCAAAACTCCTGCTATTCAATGTTTCTTACAGTTATATAGATTCTTAGTAGAATCACCATTTCTTACTTGCAAGTAACCCTGATTACTTGCATGTAAAAAAGGTTGTTCTATTATTTTTTTATGGACTGTGCGAAAAGTCCTTTGCAATATCCGTTTTGATTGGTTTCTTTTCCAAAAGTCTCACCACCAATATCATCGTCGTTACATATACATGGTCACGTCATTATTCCAATTATCGTCTGTCTGCACTTCCTAATTTAAATGTAACCAACCATGCCTTTCACAAAAAGCAGACTCATTTCTTACAAAAACAAAAAACCCATACAAAACTATTAAATCAAATTTGCAAAACTTGTCCGCTAACAGGCCTCAGGTACATGTTCGACGACAAATTGGTGACGGTGTGGTCGGCGCCCAACTATTGCTACCGCTGCGGCAATGTAGCTAGCATACTGAAATTTCAAACAGCCGACGAGCGGAGCGCGGTGCTATTTGACGCGGTGCCAAATTCCGAGCGGGTGATTCCGCCCGCGTTCACCACTCCCTACTTCTTGTGATTTATCTCTCCCTCCTGGCGCTACTGGACGCCGAGTGAGTCCCGCTGCCTCGTGAGACAGGCCAAGCCGGAGGAGGAGCAGCAGCCGACTTGTAAAGCAGAATACAACAACGAGGCTTTTAGAACATCTCTAGCCGGGAGCTCTCTTGCTTTGCGCCAACTGGCAAAAGGTACTCCTGTGGTGGCCTCGTTGCACGTCAATAGATTGCAGCGAGGTAACTGGCGGGAGAGCCTTGCGTCACTCTTGTAGTCGGGGAAAACGCAAAGCAAGAGGGTACACCGACGATAAATAGGGCTTTTGTAGTTTTTCCTTTTTGGAGAATTGCCTGCAGCAAAATGGGGCCTTCAGGAGAGACGATACAGCCCGGAGGCTCGATCGTATGAGGCTTGGGGACGCAGGTGAAGGTGGATTTCATATTTCACTGAAACATTCCGAGGAGAAGGATCTGGTCTGCGGAACGTGTGCTACCTACAGCCACGTTAATCGTCGACTATGGTGTGGAATTCAGGTTCATCGAGACTCGAGATGAGAGCATTAACAAAGACAAACACACACAGTATCGATAAGGTCTTCCTTGATTATTTAATGAGGAATAGAAAGAAAAAGAGAGAAAGAGCGCGATAGAAAGTGTAAAAGAGAGAATGAGAATAAGAGAGAATGATCTATTTCTGTTTCTTTTGGTTTTTGTACTGTAATAAACAAAGAAAATACGGGGAAAAACGTAGTCGTGCGAAACTAATTATTGCAAAGAAAAAAAAAATCATTGGTAAAGAACGGTGCTGGGACGCGACAAGCTATATATACAAGAGGATGATAAAAAAATTCTTTTGAAGCGAGTTCCTTTCCTCAGGAGATGAATACATAGATAAATATATTTGTTGTTCGTCGTTCTGCCGAGCGTGGTAACAAAGTTACATACGTACGGCGACACGAGTTCATAGATTTAACGTGTACGAAAAATAAGAAAGAAAGAAAAAAATAAAGTAATTGCTTCTCCAGCAAAGAAAAGTAAAAAACAGTATTCTTCAAGACGCTAGAGCAACAAGGATAGCAAGGGGGTTGGGGTGGCAAATGGTTGTATTGGCACTGTTGTAATATTTGTGCTAAAAGAAGATAGAAATTCGTAAAAGTATTCAGCTGATAATGATTTTTATAATACTTCGTTTCGCGCGAATCGAGAGGAGTAGCTGTGCGAGGTATAGTATGTATTCGCCGACCAAGAGAGTAAGATTAGGTAGGTTGAAAAATACAGCCTGCAAAAACGAGTTAGCTTGAGTCTTACTCTGTGTGTTCGATAGCTGATAGCAGTAGCCAAAGTTTTCTCAAGTACGTAGAATTTTCGGTATAATATGTGTACACGTACATACATATTATTATGTGCACGTGTATATTTCTCAAGTATGTATGTGTATGCGTATGTAGATAAATATGACGAGTGTTTTACATAATTTTACCAGGTATTTTTACGCAAGAAAAAATTATATATATACATTTATATATAATTGATTGTTAATAATTAATATGTTGCTCACACTGTGGTATATATTTCCTTGTTTTGTTATCGTCGAATTTTTGATAAAAAATAAAAGAGGTAAAAGATAGATGGGGGTAATTCTGTTTTTTTTTTTAAGTTTTTCTTTTTATAGAAATAGCTTTATCAGTGAATGATACTGCTTAAATCGACATTCGCCAATGCAATTTTTCTATTTCAAACACTCTAGTTTGTCGCTAAGGTATTGTTACAATAGTTGCAATCACCAAACGCACGCACATGCACAATATACGGTGAGGGAAGGTTTTCTTTTTTACGGCTTTGATAATAAGCAAATGGGAGCTCCAAATATCTTGAAGACTTAAAAGTTTTAAGGTTTAAAGTTGAAAAATTGCTTTGTCAGCGAAAGGCTATAGGGCTCAACCATATATTTAGCTCTAATGCATTATTGTTAACCATCGATATAATGTTATTTATATTGTTTACCTTTGCATTAGCCTGCACATATTAGATTCTCAAGTGACTTACTTAAAATACTGTATTTTTCCTTTACGTCAATCGATGCGAAATATCAATGTTCCAACAGTACAAAGTGAGTGTTTTTTAAAGTAAAAAAAAGCAAACTTATTTAAACGAATGAAAGGGTGTTCATCATTATTGTATTATTGAATTATTCATTTTTTTTATCATTTTTTTTGTAATTAATTGTAAAATTTATTTAGATTTATTATTTATTTAGAGATATTATTATAGGTTATTGATATCTTAATATTAATAATTCAGTTAAATAATATATATGTATATTTTTGCATTATACGTAGTTTGGTCAGAAAAGTACATTGAATTGAACTAATCAGTATTGGGCAAATCAGCTTCATTGTAAACTGTTTATTTATGTAATACTGACACATTAGCTACTATTTTTATTGAATTTATTTTAAAATAATCTACTTTTATATTCTCATTTGTACAAAAATGGAAAGAGGATTAAAAAAAAATAGTTATGAACAATTCATTGTAAGAAGCTAATCTCACAAATTACTTTCGTAAAAGATAGTTAAGATTTATAAAAAGTTATTACACAAATGAACAGAGCTTCTTTCCTAAACGAACGACGAAAAAAAAAACCATAATGTTCGCAAAATATCCTTATAATCTCTAGCGTTACGAAAAAATTATATCCAAGTGGAACGAAATTTTGAAATACGCAAGAGTTCAAGAGACTTATAACGAATCAATGTTTTCGGTAATTTGTCCCCGTGATTCCTTAAACGATTCTCTGTTCCTAGACAATTATACGAACATGATGCATAAAGCAACGTTCGAAAAAATAAATCAAGCAGTATAACAATTACGAAATTTAAGTTATTACGAGAAACAAAGTGGCCGAACTCTTGTCGTGAGCGAAAAAAACAAGCAAAAATAAAAAAAAAATAAAATTAACAATTACGATAAAATAAAATACTCTTTGTAGATAGTGTGTTCTCGCTCGTAAGAGAGCATAGCGTGTTTTTTCTTTTTTTTTTTGTTTTGAGAAAAGAAGAATGAAGATGAAAAAAAAAATGTAAAAAAAAAATCGAGAACCGAGAGACCCTTAGCAATGTGCCTCTAAATTAGTAAGCATTCTTGTGTATACATATTGACGAAAAAAAAAAATATAGCGGAATAATAATTATAACATAATCGCGGCCGCAGGTGAGCAGCCTGTGAGCTAATGTCTTATAATCCTTCCTTTCGAGGAGGCGAAAGCGTCGTTAAGTGCGCCATACAATAACCTGAATTCCGTCACCGCTATATAATACAGCCGGGCCGCCGCCACTCACTTACTCTATTTACGCGCGAATATTTAATGCCTATACTGGAAAAAAATTTTCCGGTAGAAAAAGAGAGAGAGAGAGAAAGAAAGAAGCACGAGCGAGTCAGCCGTCGAATTTGAAATTGTAAATTTATCAGAAGCTGATATAATTCGAGTTATATTAGCTGTACTTTACGCTTTTATATTGTCGTTTTAAGAGGGATCAAGCAACTAAAGGTTTTAAAGTAAACTTTATTGGCTAATTAAGTTTTTCTTTTTTGTTTCTTGGGAGTCTTGGGAGGTTGATAGGGGTTTTAAACAATTATATATGGTGTGTATTATACGAAAAATTAAAATAGTGTTTTTAAGTAGATGTTTTAATTGTAAATTCCTTGTTTTGATTTATATTTATCTACAGGCAAAATCGCGTAAAAATTTTGTCTGTATAATTTTTAATTATTTTTTTTTTTCGATAAACTTACAATTGATGAAATATGACGGTAGATACGTGTACGAAACTTCATCGAATTCGATGAACTTCCTTTTTTTAGAACAATTTGAGCCGATACAAATTTGCTACTTATAATTTGATCCTCTTTTATTGTCAAAGCCATCGACAAGCTCTACGCAATTAGGAAAAAATAAATTTTGTATATTTAAATGGAAATACTTCATTATTATTTTTACGTCGTAAAAATATTTATATATTCAACGAGTTGTATTTTTTAATCTAATCTGTTGTTTTTTTTTTGTTCAATAAAAATAAGCTTATTTTGATATTTATTTATTTTAATAAGTAACAATCATATTGGCTTTCTTTATCACGAAGTTTATTAACAACAAAATAATTGATTATGAATTTCGTGTTGATTTTAAAATTATTGATATACGTAAATATGTATATTTTAGGAGGATCATTTAATTATTATGTTGTTAATTGAACTTAGAAGCGAAGAAAAGACGTTGTATTGTAATTTAATAAATTAAATAGACGAATTGTTTAGATTATCGCTTGTTAATTAGGCTGATTTTTATTACACAAGAATCTTCATCGTCATCGAAGTGACGATGAAGTGAACAATCAATGTGTCTTTAAAGTGTATTAAAGTATTTTTTCTAACGGAATCAATCCTTTATTTTGCCATTGTGTGATGATTAATAAATGAAAAGAAAAAGTTGTAAATTCCTTTGAATATTATCCTGTACTTTAATTCATTAATTATGTATTCCAATGAAAAAATAGTCACTTTGTTAACTTAACACTGGTTGCTAAGTTGCCAATGCTTGTGACTAATAATTTAATTGTATAAAATCAATCGAGGCTGCCAAAATCATACTAAATAAGTCGCCTTATAAGAAAAAGAAAAAAAAATAAACAAGAAAATGCAAGAGTCCCTTGCTGACAATTAAATTATTTACAATAATAATAATTATTCACAACCAAACACCAACTTTATTTAATTTTAATTGTAAAAAATTGTCAATCAAATAGTAACGGACTTTTATCATTAATCTCGACATTAAAAAAAAAAAAAGATTCTTGTTTGAGAGTCGATTATTGTCGTCTCGATATACATATATATTTCGTCCCACCTCCCTCCCACAAATTTTATACATTGTGAAACCCCTTCGAGCAGTGCCTTTGAAAAATATAAGACGACGGTCTACCAGAAATAGTCTTTTGTATCGACGGACTTGTGTGATATATATATAATTGTGTGATGACCTATGATTTTTGAGAAATAAATGTGTTTTTATCTTTTTATTTATTTATTTTTTTTTTTACTTTAGTAACATCTACGTAGAACATCATCATTATATAATAAGCACTGTTATAAAATCAAGCATTTAAAAATTTATTTCTCAAAAGTAATCTCGAGTACTCACGAAATATTGAAATGAAAAAGCAGTATACGATGGATAGAGTATTTAATGGCAACAACTATAATTTATATATATTTCTGGTGCCACTGCTTTTTTTTTTAACGAGTCCTCGTGAACAACCGTCCTGTTTTTGAAAACTTCAAAGCAGATATATCAAAATATTCATTATAAATGTCTATATTATTATATCGTATTGCGAAAACGTTATATACACATCATTAATATTAATACTTTTTTAAACGTTAGTCTGATTTATTCTGAGTATCAAAGAGGTATAAAAAAAAAAGGATACTAGAAAATAGTGTGATTTTTCGTTACCTCCGGACGTAAAACGATTGGAGTGATTAAAAAAATATTAGTAATTAAAATAACGAAAAACTGAGATGAAATTAGGCACAGTAAATGATAACCAAATCATTCGACATGTATTAATTTATCAATTATAAAATAGAAAAACTTTTATCCGTCGCTGAATTAAAAAAGGGATTGCAATGCAATGGATGAACTACGAAATAATAAAGCGAATAGTGCACTTGCTAAATTAGATGACTTGTATCGAAAGAATATTCGCTATCGATGTTGCCTTATATATTTTTTTTCTTCATAACCCACACATATACCATTTTCGATATTATCCCTCGCGAATTCGTACACATGCCTCTATAGAAATAGTTGTGTAACTTTTTTGTAATAATTTGTTGGTTATTAATATAAGATAAAAATTGGCAATAATTTAACAACTAAACATAACGACAGGCAAAAAAATTTGTACGACACTATACACATTAAAAATTCTATATCTATTAATTTAAAATAACATATACAGCGTTATTTAAAATAATTAAATACGTTTATTGGCCTGAAAAAAAGAAAAAAACTCAAAAGAGCTTATGCTTATTAGGCTTTCATATAAATATAGATATTAAATTGGTGTCTATTTAAAAATATTTATACACAATTTCCT
This sequence comes from Leptomastidea abnormis, assembly GCA_030522805.1. Classification (NCBI taxonomy): domain Eukaryota; kingdom Metazoa; phylum Arthropoda; class Insecta; order Hymenoptera; family Encyrtidae; genus Leptomastidea; species Leptomastidea abnormis. The sequence continues at coordinate 75,387 of JAPYZE010000681.1, forward strand.
GATTTCGTCCTTTTTGATCTCGACAAGAAACTTCGAGACATTACAAAAGCATGATTTTGACAGCCTTGATGCGTAATTTATTAATGTAAACAGACTATATATATTGTACAATACGTTGGCTCTTTGTAAATGTGAGGTGAGAAGAACCTAACTTTGTATTTGCAGTGTTTGAATACTTTTATGTGTCAATCATTGAATATTTTTTTTATTTCTAATACGTTTCATGATAATGAAACAATACAAGTGATAAGTCAATTTACATATCGTTATTTATTTGTAGTTAGAAAGTTTTCAGGTCATCGAAAGATAATATATAAATAGTACGTGTTTTTTGTATCAATGTAAATTAGAATAGATTTATATTGAAGAATACTTTTTTAAAAGTAATAATAATAATTAAAAGAAAATAATAATATTTGAGGAACGATCTTAAATAATTTTATAAAAAAATAAGACTTGGATCATTTTTAATTGTACAGTAAAGAGTGATGTGTTGTTGCCAAAATAGTTTGTATAATCCACTTTTAAGATTAGATAAATTCTAAAATTAAAAGTACACCATATCGTCTCTGTAATAAAAATTATAAAAAAATTAGAAATATTTTTAAAGCAACATTTTTTGAAATTTCAAAACATATCTATTACGTTACACATTTAGTGTTTTAGACGTGAGTGTTAATAATAAAATTAAATTAATTTTATTTTTTTTTTTAATTAGATCATTAAAAAAATTATAAATTACACATTTCACATACAATTTAAATTATTTTAAAGCACTCAAAAATAAATAAGCAATATTATTATCTCCATCAAATATTTTAAATTAATTTTATTTATAAAATTCAAATACGAAATATTAGATTCAAATACTGCAGATACAATAGTAAACGAATCAATTTTTAAAAATTGAATAAGTATTATCAAACGTTTGCCATTGAAGTTTGTTCAACTCACCCGCATGTACAAATAAATACGATGAAGATGGTAAAAAAAAAAAAATAAGAAAAGCCACCAAATTATTGTGACCGCTTTGAACTTAAAATCGAAGTGTACAAGTGCTTACGATGAAAATACATATAAATATAATAAATATATATAGATTTTTAACTGTACCATTTATGAACTATATAACAAAAATATTTTTTCAAACTATATATATTCTCCTTTACGTAGTTATATCGCGCGTTCACACAACGACCCTCCAATTATAATTATTTATGATTATTATTATATACACGCGTCATTTTTGCGAATAGGGGCTTGTTTGAATTTTTTCACACGAACGAGCGACTTAACATATGTAAAACGACTTTTATTCTGACGATGAGTATTGATATTATTATTATATTGTATACTATACGATCATAATTATTTGTATTTATTTGTATTTTAAAGGCACACGTGTGGGCATTAATACATGTACATATGTGTGTTTATGCGCAAAGTAAAAAAAAGGCAGTAGAGAAGAGAGAGAGAGAAAGAGAGACGAGAAAATTTACGGGTGATACACTATATTGTACAGCAATGTCTTATTATATAACTTATCTGTCGAGTTTCGTGCGGATGGAAACTCGATTATTATTATTATTATTATTATTACTTTTTTTTCCAATTTTCTCGTTGTGTTCTTGTTTATAATTGAATATATGGGGCTTAAGCGCAGGAGCTTGAATACTGCGTAACGATCCTTCAAAGATCTCACACATAGATATCATTGTAAACGATCATCATGTACCTTTGAAAGTATAGGACTTTGTTATGTTAACGTAATGAGAAATCTGTAATAAAAAGGCGTGAAAAAAAAAATATTCTCGAGTTTTAATTTTTTATTTTACGAACTGTTTAAAGTTTGCATGATATCCTTTTTTTGCCTCACTGCGTAGTGATTTTTTTAAATGTTACCTTCTTGTTTCATTTTAATTTATAAAATTTTTTCCGTATTTGGAATTTTATTTCTACTTACAATTAAAAGATTTTTTATTTGCTCCAGCATGCAAATAATTTTGATTCGTGCCACTTTATAACTTTTTTTACGTGACTATCAGTTGAATCAATTTCAAAAGGAGGATCGTCATTTTCTGCAACCCAAACTGTACCAGCTTCTCCATTGTTAATCAATTTAATTATAGCTTCGCTAACACTATCTGGTCTGCAATAAAAAAATTTTAAATAAAATTTTTAAAAAAAGTCCAAAAATAAACCACATTCTAATTTCATTTTGCTTACGATTGCAGATAAATATTTTGCAAAGTTTTAATTTCTTCCTTGTCAACAAAATCAAAATAATAAAACAATCCTTCCTCTAACATTTCTGTTGCTGATAATGTACCCGTACGACCTGGGCAAACTGCCAATATTCTCACGCCTGTTTTTTCAAAATTTTTCTGCATAACAATAATAACATTTATTTAAATTAAGATTAATTTCTTTTTTGTTTAAACGAACCTTCATTGATCTTGTAAAAGATATGACTGCATGCTTTGATGCGCTGTAAACTGGAAATACATGAAAATCCAATAAACCCAGCATAGAAGCAACATTAATAATAACGCCTCCTTTGCCATCTTTGTGTTTTCCCATGTGCTTTATAGCTATTAGGTTGCCTAGTATCGTACCTTTCTACAATATTATTATTTTTATTTTTAAATGCTGTTTTCAGCAAAATTAACTTCTTTATAAAAATTATTAATACTTACTACATTGACATCAATTAAACGACCAGGATCAATTTCATTTACAATTCCAGCATCGTTAATTAAAATATCAACATTTCCATATTTTTCCACGACTTTGTCAAAATTAGCTAAAATATTAATATTTAAAAAAAAATGTTTTTCATGTAAAGTATTGTCATAAATTTATTATTTTATCTTTTTTGACGTACATACATTGGAAATCAACTTCAATGGAAACGTCACAATGATATACTTCTACTCGATGTTTGCCAAATTTTTCATACAATTCATCAAGCCATATATTTTCTAAAGTATTATCAAAAATTGCTACATACTAATGATACGATTTTAATGTGGGAATTTATTTTTAGTAATTAAAAAATTAAATAACTCTTAATAATTTATACCTTTGCATCGTTTTCTAATAAACTTCCAACACAAGCGTAACCAATTCCATTAGCTCCACCTGTGACAATTGCAATTTTACCCTGAATTTCCATATTGTTTTATATTATTAATAAAATTATAAAATAAGATTGCTAAATATTGACTTCACTGGGGCAATTTTTTTTATCAACTGTCGACATAACTTCAAACGTATTTTAGAATACCATTTTAGATAAGATAAGATAAGATTTTGTGTGATAATTTTTTAAAAAGTACAAAGAATAAATTTAAATTTAAATTTTAAAGTAAAAAATAGTTATTAAGTAAACAAATAAAATGTATAATGGTTTTATAAGTTTGGGTAAAAATAAGTAACGCATTATTTTATTAATCGTTAATCAGTTTATTTAATCGTAATAATATTATTTTTCGTCATGTATATAATAATTCTATTTACTTCTTACTATCTATATATAATAATATATAGTGTATTTATGTTCATTATGTATAATATATTATCTACATTTATAATCCCTATTAAAGGCATCTCCAACCAGACTTCAGATTTACTTTTCATTTAAAATATCTTATTTATTCATAAAAATACAAGGGACTCACGCAACCAATCGACTCGGACGCCGCTTGCATTATTTTATTTTTTTTATTATAAACATTACTGAGTGTCAACAACGTATTTTACAATTAAAAATCTAATTACAATTAACTGCTCATTAGCTCTCGTATTTTTTGCAATGCAGCATTTGAAAAATTTAGTAAGTCCATTTGTTGAAACAAGTGAATCTTTGTAATATTTATGAAATTACAAATTCAAATGCTATTTTTAATACGTGTTTTATATTCACTCATTTTTCGTATCAAATATAGCGATTATTTAAAATAGCATTTGAATTTTGAAATTTGAACAGATATTTTAAAAAATGTTTCTTTTATAATTTAGTACTTTCTGGTATTTCAAAATTTCTCATTAATGTTTTTAGAGCTTGTAATATTTATACATTTTCTACAAGTAATTTGCTACACGTGCTTTTATGTAAATATTTTTATTTTTTATTTAGTATAAAGTGTTGCATTATTTTAGCATAAAATAACGGTCGATATTTTACATTGTTTTGAGTATGTAATTTTACACTTACGTATTTTTTTATAATTTGATACTAACTTTCTATGATTTCTATCTAATGATGATTAATTAGTATAGATATGCACGTAACAAATTACTCTTTTTTAAATTATTGAAAACGATACAAAATAATAATTTTTTCTTTTACGAAAACCTTAAGTATGGATCACTTTTAATGAATTTAGCAATAATATTTCGTCAAAAGAAAAAAAAAATATTCATTTAGGGTAAAAACACAAGAAGAAACTTTGAGATACCTTCATGACAACGTCATAATTAATGACAATATTTGGTCTCTTTTATCATGCTTTTTTCATATCCTTATCGCATACACTCAGCTATCAATAGTCACAAAATCAAGAAGAAAATCCTATAATAACGGCTTGTAATGCAACGCGGCGTCCGTTCGCGGCAGCCAATCTCAATTACAAAAGGAATAGTCGAAGGTAAAACGAGATAATAAAAAGTACTTCTCTAAACGTAGATAGAAATGGTAACTTTGACTCACTCATTTGAAAAAATTATCGCTGCGCCAAGGAAAATTCGCTTTCCTTGGCGAGCTTGTTTTATTTTTTCACTCTCGTCCATCGATCGCTTTATCTCATACTCGACCTCTCCCTTTTACCTTTTTCGCCTATCGCTTCTGGATTAGAAATATTATACCAATTGCTTCCAATTTTCACAAAAAAAAATTTTTTAATATAAATTTTCATTGCTGTGCAGATAAATAATCTTTATTAACAGACTAGTACTTTCAAGATATTTTTCTCATTTTTCAAATATATAATTTAATTTTTTAATTATTTATTCTCTGATATATTAATGAAATTAAACCCACAAACGAAAGGCGAAATTTAACGCGCGCATGTGTTTGTGTGAATGTACGTGTTCGTGTTTATGCGTGTCTGCGTAAGTAAGTGTTTTTCATATTAACATTTTTGTTTACGCTTTATTATTATTTTTTTTTTACTTTTGCGTAAAACCTCACGTCTTTTTTATTTCCCGAATAATATAGACTCTCACTCGCACTTAAATATTAAATATTGGGCACGATAATACTCGCGTTAGTAGTATAATGCCCTAAGTCTTGCTGATCCAGCGCTTCAAGCCCATTTTTATAATAGCGCAGACCTCGCCGTCATACTTCAAGTCGTCCTAACAATTATTTTTATTTTATTATTTTTTTTTCAACATTTACACTTTTTAGTATGTAATATATACGTTAATTTATAATTTAATTGTTTTATCTACTAATGAACAACAGTTTTTCCGCACAATTTTTTTTTACTTTCCTTCAAAATTTTTTTTTTCTTTGCATAAATGTAAATTCACAATGAAGGGTTATTTAAGTAACTTCATAAATATTGATAATACATTTAAATATCAATTGATGTTTCACTCGTAAATTCGTCATTTTTTTTTTTCAATTAAACGTTTCCTCTTGAGTCAACATTCAGAATTAAATAAAAAAATTATTTGTCAATCAAATCATAACGGAAAAAAATAAAATAACATGTTGATATAGGCAATGATGATCGAACGCGTGATGATGAAAGTAGGAAAATAGTGGCGCGAGCGTAAGCGTGATTTGAGTCTAATAAAAGATCGTAAAAAAATATTGGTGGCAGTCGTATAGTCACGCTTCGCTAAACTCTTTCTTTTTTTTTATTTATTTTAATCTGAATTTCGAACAATTCTACTACACGATGAGATGGATTCACGTATGTACATTATACTTTCGTGCTTTTTGTGAAAAAATTGACAAGAGTAGATGTGAATGATTTTTGAATGATCAAGTACAAGTCGAAATGTTGATGAAAGTAAATTAATAATTTATTTACGTTATTATTACCAAAATGAAATTTATCGTTAAGAATGGCCTAAGACATTTACTTTTTATATTTTACTAAATTATTTTTTATTAATATTTTGTTCTTTGAGAACATTTTTTTTTTTTTTTTTGAAGTATCACAGATTGATTTAAGTCATAAGAAATTTGTTTATTTTTTTTTTTTACATTATTTAGTAGGATTAAATATTTAATACGAATTCAATCACATTTGATATCAATTTTTTTTTTTTATTAAAATGCAGTGAAAATTAATCTAAAATCTTTTATAAAACTCAGAGTAAATAAGCCCGATAAAAATTTAAAAATACTAAATGCTTTAAAAATGATAATTACATAAACAAATAAATTGCAAAATGATGAAAATTTTAAGAGTAAAACAAAAAAGATGTTAAATGACAAATCGTGCATGACGACACTTGAGAATGAAGTCGAGGCCTGATGCTGCAGCACACTTTTCTTATTCACAAAATAATATGATAGTTATCTTTTTAACCGTACAAAGTATCCGTCAACAGTTTCTTTCTTTTTTTTTTCAAGTCTTATAATATGGACAAAGCAGCCTTAGGTTTCGTTAGGCCCAAGGTCCGTGGTTATTTTTTTATTTCATGATCATTTTCTCAGTATTACTACTGTCTTTTTCAGAATAACAAAGGCGCCTTATTTTACTTCATTACGTGTTTTTGATTATAAGACAACATTATAAATTGTATTAAATAAAAATCATAATTTAAATTCAGATGTTTTTTTAGATAAATTAATCATGTACACATTATAATGGTAATGAACAGAATCATAAATTTTTCAAAATCAATTCGTTGTTTTCGCATAATTTTTTAGGAAATTAAAATTTAAAATATCGGTGCCTCAGTTTTTCGAAATAAACACGTAATAAAACGTTCTATGACGGCAAGACGAAGTAAAGGCTGCAACGACATTGCATCAAAATTCATTTACCTCTCAAACTAGTATCCTTTTTTTTTTCAAAAATTTTCATTGCCCTTCTTCTACATCCCGACCATTTTTTCCGTCAAAATTGAGCATGATTCATGCATGCGTACGTATCTCGGAAATAATATTCAAAAATTAACAATTTCTTTGTCTCTCTTTTTTTTTTATTGATTTTGTTATTTTTTTATATATAAACTAGCTTTAACCACTGGTATATTTTTTTCTTTAATTATAACGCGATTTTCTTTTTGCATCCCTTAAAACTCACTTTAACAATTCGAATCGCCTATACATATAAGTAATCAACAATCGAATACATCCATGCTGCTAAACTCTCTCTCGATACCTTACAATTGTAAGAAACGAAAAAGGAAAAAAAATAAACTATGTGGGCTAAAAGGGATATGGGAAAGTAGTAACAATTAAAGTTTTGCGTTCGAGGAACTCGATTAAAGAATGTTGAAAATAAATGCATGTTCGGAAGGATAAAAAAGGCTAACGTTGGATAAAAGCGAATTTTTCACGCGACCATTTAGTCCCATTGCCGCTTATATGTATCACAAGTACTTGCAACAGTAAGGCTTTGAGAGATCTTAGCTGCGTATGGTTGTATTCGATCGTTTTCGACTATTCTGGATACGATACTTGTTTTATTTTTAATTTTTTTTTTATGCGGGCTTGACAATGATGTACACGTGGACGTGTGTGTATGTATGTATGTATTATTTGTATTAACGTCGTTCATTAATTTTTTATTATTTTTCTTTTATTTTATTTTGCAGCATGTGTGTATTTATATATAAGTAGTATGATATTATCGTGGTAACTTGCAATATTTTTTTTTATTTATTATATTGGTTTCTCGATAAAAAAACAGAAAGGACAACGCTCGAGTATCGTAACGTGCAGTCTCGACCGCGATTCATTTCTATTTTTAATTTATTTTTTTTTTACAATTTTATACAGTGTTAAATGATGATTGTTGGAATTGATTAAATTGTATGCTGGGCTTTTTTTTAATACATTCTTTAAATTTCTTAAATAATTTTAAAATAAATTACTCTTTGACAACCAGCATAAGCAATAATCTATTTTTCATGTTCTTCCAATTTATGATAATGATATTGTAAGAAAGTGAATGAAGCAAAAAAAGTCTGATGAGATCGCTCTACGTTCGTTTATGAGATGTACAAAAAAGTTCTATAAAAATTTGAAAATACAAGCTAACAGGTATCGAATGGCCATTGTTTCTCATGAGAATATAGAGAGAAAAAAAAAGAACAAATTAACGAAGCGCAAAGATGTATAGTTTTTGTTTTTCGTGCGTATTTTTCAGACTTTTTAATTTATAACTGAACACATACTTGTTGTCGGCGATTTACAGAATCAGTATTCCGTTAGTCGTTGTTTTTTTTTTTTTTTTTTTTTTTTAAAAAATTTATTTTTTTTTTTAATTTTTTTTAGTTGTTTTTGTTTGCGACAACACAGTTTTTCTAATTGCGACAACACAGTTATTCAAATAATTCTCATAAAGGAAGTCAAGTATTTTCTTTTATTTTATTTTGATTATCTTTTAAATAATAAATATCTTTATTTAAATGCACTTGGTTAAAATTTTCTATAATCATATCATAATACAATCAACATTTTTATAACCTGCTTAAAAAAAAAAAAAAAAAACAATTCATAATCATTTTTTATTTCTTACTTTCCACTAAAAAAAGTCTTTAAAAAATTTTGGATATCCAAAATTACTTAAATAATGCGTACAACATTTTTTATTCGCCCAAAATAATATCTCTTCCTTCATGAGAAAATGAGAAAAAAATTTCGTTAAGTTGTACTTTGGTAACTCTTTCTTTTTTTCTTTCTTGCAAAATCATCAATTAATATATACGACGAACGTCCGACAAAAAAATATCGCTTTGGCAGCATTACAATAAAAAATTAGCGCGCGCTTTTTATACAAAAAAGAAGACGCTTTGAGCGCCGGTAACTGTGACATCGGTAAGAAATATTTTTTGCTTTAACAGCATATACATATTATATGTATTGTATTTACGTGGTAACGGCCACGAAGCTGATATAGGTATATATATATTTATATATCCTTCACAATGGCTATAATTATGTGCACGACGCTATGTATACATATAATTGATTAAAAGATATACATATATATAATAATTAAATCGCGCTCGAACGTTGTTTTAGAGGCAGTTACGATGAGCTCGAAAGAAACAATTACGACCCGCGCTCTTATTCTTGCTCCCTTAACAAAAAAAAAAAAAAAATCGCCTTCCTTTTAACTTACTCGACTTACAGTTTACTCATTCTTTACAGTGTGGGTTTACGTGTATTTTCTGTGTGTAAATGGTGTATGCGTTCTTATTGTTTCTATACAATATGCAGTGGCAGCCATTAGTTTTTATTTATTTTTTATTTTATTTATTTATTTATTTTGTTTTAGTTAATAGTACGCGCGAGCGTAATAATATACATCGCGCTCATATCTATACGCGTTATCGTAAATAAACACATTTGTGGTATCACCGGGACGCTTGACGTCTATAAAACAGAGTCAATCATTTTCTTTTCCCTTACGTTATACAGACAGTGTTGTTTTTTTTTTTTTATTTATATATAATATATATATTTATATATATCTTAAACCGTTTACTTTAGATGCAGTGAACGCTGATGCTGTGCCGGCGGTTGATTACTTTTATTTATTTTTTTTTTTTGCTCCTGTTACTCTGTGCTGGTTCCCTTGTATAGCAATATTAACCGTTTTTTTTTGTAATTTTTTTAATGCGTAACTATATATCCATTGTTGTCTTACTTTGCTTTATATTTATTTAATCATTTTTTTTTCTAGCTTAGCTTTATCGACGTTAAAATGGCGCTGTGTATAATGCTTGGTTTTTTTTTTAATTACGGGTTTCGCGGTCCTACAATGAGCTTGTCTTATTTTTTTTTTTTTTTTTACAACGTACAATAAAGAGTCTTAGTTATCGATTCGGATTATGCAACGTGAACACACAATGACGTAATTATTCGACTTGCGTACAGAAATATATTATATATATATTATTAATATAGTCTTTTAGTTTCGATAAAAAAGTTCAGTCCATCTCGATTTTTTAATATTCTTTTTTAAAATTTTTTTTTTTTCTTCAATAATCATCATTACATTTTCATCATCAGAGTTATACTCTAAATTATATTTTCTTTTGTCTTTTTTTTTTTTTTTTATTCACGACCTATTACAAATTTTTCGCATTTACTCCTATATTATAGATTTACTCTGTTCGCATCATTTGCTCTCCGCTAATCCCTTTCCCTTCACGTTAACATTTTAAAAATTTCTCTCTTACGTCGATAGCGTTGCTTCAATGATTATAAATTCAAAAATTCATCGTTTATAGACGTATGAATTTTTCTCACTTTATTTCCAATTCTTTGACGTTTTAACGTGTACCATAACTTCATCTCTCATATCTTTTGTTTGTTTGTTTATTTTGTACAACGCGACGAACACACACATTTATATTATTTATAATATTTATATATATAATATTTATATATATTATAGTTATTATTATTATTATATACAGAAAACAGTGCCGGTTCGCCGTCCGGCCTAACGCGAATCGTATAGTCCGAATGCGCGTAACGTCACATCGTCCTTTTATTCGCATCGCTCGTACAACTCCTCGTTTATTTATATATGTATACATGTATAGGTAGTCAGCTTCAATCGTTAGCCTGTTTATTTACTATCTTTGAATATCTGAGTTTAGTAGGAAAGGAACGTAGAACATTTTACTATCGAGGAGTAGAGCTGCCGCCGATTGTACCTGAAATAATTCATTTATCATGTTACGCGTGTTTTTTATTTTAATTTTTTTTTTATCACTAATAATGTAAAAAAACTTACTTCGGGCAATCTGACGAGAAGATCGTGAAAGCGACTGGGCTGCTGCGGAGCACTGTTTTCGACGAAACTTCGTAAACAGCTCATATATCGTTCTTGTATTTGTTCTAATTCCACTATACCACCACGTGCTGTGAACCAAAAAAGTTTTTTTTTTTTATTTTTGAAATATTTTATTTTGTGAATTGTATCTGTCTCTCAGTTGTTAGTAAAAGTTACCAAACTTACATTTTGCGTCTGCCAGGGCAGCGTAAAATAAAAGAATTATCGAAGTTAATACCATGATTTGATTTTGTTTTTACAATTTAAATTAGATTATATTTTATTCATTAGATTAAATAAAATATACTAGCATGCGTCTGTTACAATAACCCAATTCAAGTAGTTACGTCCATGTCCGTTCAGACAACAACAATCGTTAATTTTATTCTTCTAATATATCCATACTCAGTAAATAAAAAATATCTATTTTACATTAATTAGTAAAATATTTAAAAAAAATTGGTCTTCTTACCTTGCGAAAGCATTACGATGACTTTCAGACAGACGTACTCCTCCATTCTCAGTTTCACCCTCCTGAACATGAGCGTGACATATGTGATTTTTTCGACCATAAGGCCTACGTCTTGCCTTAACTGATCCATCGTGATCTGCCGGCCCATCATGCTGGTCAGACACGCTTGTAGCCTGTGCATGTTGTTTGCAACCTTTACACGCAAACAAAAATAATATAAAACTTGTGAAATTTTCTCTTTAAAATAATTTATTTTTGTAAAAAAAAAAAAAACTAACCTCCTGATTAAAATCGACTTCAGTAGAATTGTTACTCGAGCTCCTATGCTGGCCGTGCATAGCCTGATAAGCCGAAGTCGTTAATACGAGAAGCTCGTGCCATTTGTGCGTGAGCAGCCTCGTGTGAACTTCGACTGGTAATTCAAGATAAAACGGCAGCCTTTTGGTCCACTGTACCAGCTTGTATACGATACTATCGCCAATTTGTATCAATTTGTCGTTGAGGTTCGATCTGTGGTCCAACAGCTCGTCCAAATTCTGAATTAATATATTTAATTGTTTAATTATCTTGATACCTAACTTATTTTTGTTTGATGATTTTGATTATTAAAAAACAAACATTTTTTATTTACCTCTAAAGTTGCAATTTCTTGAAATTCGTCGCAGTCTATGAGGGTTTGAATCATGGAGAGGGTTGTGTCCAATGGAAAAGCTCGATCCCGCGAACTACTAACGGTGTTATCCAGCCTTTGGCGTAAATGCACCACCTGGTAATAAAAAAAACAACGTTTTGATTAAAATATCGATTTAAAAAAAAAGTTTCTGTAGTAGCTTAAAAGTTGTATATGAACATTGTCAAATTTTTTTATGACTGTTTAAGTTTGTTTTACTTTTTAACTAAAATTCCATTTAAAAAAAAACTTTTACTTTCTTTTACAAAATTTGATCGTCGATACCGGACAGTATTTCGAGAACTTTTGTTTTTTAACAGCAGCATATGTATCTTTTCTTTTTTTTTTTTTTTTTGTGAAAGTTCAGTGCCACGTGCACACACATCGTTGAAAGTTCAGGAGTTAAATGATTTGGGTTTGAGCATCATGACGTTTTCTCTTTGCTTTCTTTTTCACATGTTTTTTTAAAAGCGAATATGTCAACCTTTTTTTTTTATATATTAATTATAGCTCCCGCATAAAAACACATTATTATCTATATTTCCCGTTACCATCAAACAACCAAATAACAAGCTGATATTAACACTTTTGTAAAGTATGTAAAAAAAAGTTATTGTCTCAACACACGACGATCAAAAATAAAATTAACACACAAGACCGCAACGATGGCAAAAATAGCGACATAACTCAAGTGTAAGTTTAAGTGAAGAGAAAGAGACGAATGAAACGCTTACGCAAACCAACAGAAGCGTGTATATAGGAGAGGAGGAGTCGAAAAAAAAAAATTCAACGATTATTGAACGATGATTCAGATGAAAATTGTATAGCCAGAAATTTTCGTTCTCTCTCTCTCATACACACATACACATATTCATATAATACGCATTACACACATGTATATATATAAAGATATAAAGAGGAGAGCGCGTGTATTCGAAAGAAGAGGGCGAGAGGTCAGTGTCCCCGCGTGTGTTGCAGACTTTCACCAGGTTACGAAACCGCGCCAACATTGTGCTGCTGCTTGCTCCTGCTCATACTATATATACTGCCGGCGCTCCAGGCCGGGAGAGCGAGTTGTTACTACTGCTGCTGCTGTCCGTCCTTGGCACCGGTTGCCTGAGGCTATTATACCTCCTTTTCGCTTGTTTTCCATTGTGCATGGATCTCGAAAGAGAAAGAGAGAGATAAAGCCTGTTGCTCTCTTACTCTTTTGTGCTGGATATTTAACTGTGTCTTCTCTATGTGTTTTTAATGTTGGTTGTAGGTTTGATTTTTTATGATGTGCTTTTTTTTTAAATTGATGGTTCTGTTTATTGGGCGCGGTGATATGATTAGCGATTTGTGCGAAGTGAAAGTTTTTTTTTTTTTTTTGGAGGATGAAAAGATATTTGGGTTTTTCCCTTGTTGGTCCTCTTGTTGCTTGATGATTGGAAAAAAAATAAGAGCTGAATTTATCAAGATGATGTTTTTTGATTTATTCTTTTTTTTTTTAATTTTTATTTATTCCTTAATTTGATCAGTTTCACCAATTTTTTAATTCGATTTTGGAAATGAAATCTTGTATTCAAGTTTGAGATGCGCGCTGAAAAAAACAATTATCATAAAGTAAAGTTGAAATCTACAATCGTAATCTTGAACTTTCCTTCGTGCTGTGTTAAAATTTACGTAACAATTAAAAATGCAGTTTTTACTTTATTTCTTTCTTTTTTATTTTTATTTTCAGTCAAAATATAAAATTGGATGATTTTTTTTACGATCTTGATAAGAATCTAGAAAGTAAGAAAATTAATCTCGAGCTTTTATTTGTTTTGTTTTTTCATCTTCAATCTTATTTTCTCCAAGCTTTGCGATTCCAATGATACATTTCACTTAATCTTCTACCAAAACTTAAACTACAATCCACGCCTTTATTCATCTTAACGCCCTTATACGTACAAATTTCTGAAATTCCAACAGAACATAAATAGATTTTCGTATCACGAAAAACCATCTATCAATTCCAGCCAACTCCCAATATAAAATAAAATAAAATAAAAATAAAATAAAATTAATCTTCACGAAACACCTCGAAATTTCTCAGCTGGCGTCAACTGACGTCAGACGCACTACATGCACACATACACTTTCTCATATAGTCTGGAAAGCTGTACACAAACACATACTTACATATACATATACACACACAATCACCAATAATAATAATTTCAACGACGACGGAACCGGTATTACGCGTCCAAAGGTTCGCCTTCATTCGTTTTCACTTTTGGCAATGGCCTCCACACTCTTTTATGTATTATATATACCTATACCAGCATCGAGATCGCCTCGGTCAAACGATATATATACATACATCGGCTACCGCACCTCGCGACCCGATTTGCATATATGCGCCAACGACGACACCACGTGAAAAAAAAAAAAACGAAAGTGTGCTCTTTTTTATGTAGTGATATAGAGAGGACAGAGTATCATGTTCAGATCGTCTGATTTATAACGGTGTATGCATGCGATATGTTTTTTTTTTTCGTTAATTGCTGGTGATAATTAAAAATTCATGTATCAGCTGTTGTGTTATCGAATTTGATCATCATCAAGCAAAGTGTTTTGTTTGACTGTATAATCTGTTTTTTTTTATGTGAATGTATAAATATTTGTAATGTTATGTCGCTATGTGTATATTATACGTATGGTAAATACATAGAGCGTAACGTAACATACATACGAGGAAAAACGAAAGTTTTTCGTCATTCGTGGTACGTATTACTCTTGTGTCTGCATACGTATATACACACGCATATGTATATAGAGAAGGTAGGGGGAAATGCAAACCTCTGAGTTCTCGGCTATGTGTATTCTCTTGCCAAGACCGCATAGGTGCGCAGGAAAATCGCGGTTATTCTCAATTATGTAAAAGCTTCAAGAGCTAAGGGAACCTTTAAACGTCAAGTTGGGTAGAAAAGTTTTAGATATTTTTTTCTTTCTTTCTTTTTTTTGTTGCCGTGTTATTATGTTTTATAGTTTAAACTGACCGATAGTCTGTCATTTAAAATATATTTTAAAGGTAATTAGATAGACATAACAAAGCAGTCGTTAAAACTGTATACATTCGCGTGCTGACATTTTTAACTTTCTAATTTCCAACCGATGACAAGCAGTTACTATCGAAATTTCAAGAAAAATTCACATAAGCATCTTGACTCCCAGAACAAAAAAAAAAAAATAACCCATCTCGTAATCAAATACCATAATCACATCTTCAATCAGTCACTCATCATCACATCATCCAATCTACCCCTCTACAATCTGCAAAATAAAATTTCTTATCACCTCCATCTACATTTTATAACGCTCCATCAGGTATATACATTCTCTTTCGCAATACGGGAAATCTTAGAAGTGTTGCGCAAGTCCAGTAGCGACCATAGTATATATATGCAACACCACACGCATAGGAAAGTGAAATTGCGAACGGCAAAGAGTTCATTCATACGAGAAGGCGAAAACTCTCGCGGGCAAACTTACACATTCAAGCTTTGCCACTTTTTCCCGTTGCGTTATACGAATGTCGAGTGTATTATATTTTGCGTAATACATCCCCTTACTCTTATGTATACCAGAAAAAAATTCAGATATACATCTTTCAGCAAAAGTTTTCTCGCGGTTCTATACCTTAACTAATACAGTATTACATATATACCTTGGGAGTGATAATCGAGATTAGCGTGAATGGCAAAGTTAATTATATAGTGATCGTCTTGTTGTTTTACAAGCTCTCTCTCTCCCTATTAATTTGCCACATTTCCAAGATTTACATAATTTCAGTAACATGAAATTTCATTTCTAGACATAACAAAAAATATCAAAACAAAATCACTTACTTCGGAGGGATTGGTCAGAGCCGTCTTGAGAATAGTTCCATTTACTAGATGACTGGGATGTGCGGGATTACAACTTTGCGTCAGCTGCGTCATACCAGAATCACCAGACGAAATCTTATGGTGATGCTGTTGCTGCTGCTGTTGTTGTTGTTGTTGCTGCTGCTGTTGCAAAAAGCCACCAGCCATTTGCGCATGCTGTTGCTGATGTTGTTGCTGTTGTTGTTGCTGCTGCTGTTGCTGTTGTTGTTGCTGCTGTTGTTGCTGCTGCTGTTGTTGCTGTTGTTGATGAGCAGCTACAGCTGCAGCAGCCATGTGCTTGTCTAGCATAGTCGTTGCAAGACTGGGTTTACTAGCGGCACCGTTAACACCACCAGTAAGGTGACCAGTACCTGGACCACCACTCATTACACTCATACTACTCGTTACACTGCTTTTATTTGCCTTCTTGTGCTTCTTGTACTTCACCTGTGATGTAATAATATTTATATTGAATATTTTCACCAATTAAAAAGTAAATTTTAAGTACTTTTTATTTCAACAAAATTTTTCTTCGTTCTTTTTACCTTGTAAAGGTTATAAACGGCTCCAGAATTTCTGCCACCAGGCATTCGATCTTCTCTGACCGCTTGTAGTACCATACCCTGTTCAATGCACTTTTTAAATCGGCAGTACTGACACCTGTTTCTCTGTGCTTTCGTTATCTCACAGCCACCTTCCGCTACGCAGGTGTACACCCGCCTGTTTTGTACTGTCCTTTTGAAGAAGCCCTTGCAGCTGTTGAGTTATAAATTGAACTTTTTCTTTTTAAACTGCTTGGGTATATCAATCAAGGGATTGAATTGCTCTTATGTCTTTTTGAATACTTTTTAATGTTTCAAGGTTAAATTTGACAATTATTTGAAATCAAAATTTAAGTAGTAAAAAAACTTAAGGTTTTAAGAACAAAGGTATGATCTTAAAGAAGAAAAACACCTGCTCGATAGACCAGGTGTGTTGATAATTTGAAGTTACAAAGAGTGTTATATTATTATTTAGAGTCTTTTTTTTTAAGTTGATAATATCAATTAAAAATTTTATATTATAGTTGTATTGAAGAAAAGTACATCTTCTTACCCTTCACACGTGATGATGCCATAATGGAGTCCGGTCGCCTTATCTTCGCAAATCATGCAAATCATAGGGGTCTCATCTTCCTCGTGCTCTTGCTGCGGCACAGGTTGTGTCTGTTGCGTTTGCTGAGAGACAATACCCTGTTGGCCAAGCTGAGAGTCATTTTTCACCAAACCACCATTTCGTACCCAGGTTTGCTGCTGCTGCGGTTGCTGAGAGCCTGAAGCCGTTAGGTTCAAGGCTTGCATCTGTTGGGCAGCAGGAAGCTGGGTAAGATCACCAGCCCATAATCGTTCCATATTCAGTGGTGGTCCTGCGGAGTAGGGTGCGGTTGTGACAGGTGGTTGTTTAGTTCGGGCCTCTTGGCCAAGGTTGAGCAGCAGCTGGGCCGCAGATTCCTCGCTGGATGAGCACGCCGACGTTGAGGACGACGTGGTAGACGAGGACGACGACGTCCAAGGGGCCACCGAGGATGCGGCTGTGGGACTTGGGGCTGGCTCTAATGGTGGCGCCGACCAGATCATCGTTCTCACCCCGCCAACTTCGCCCATTATCACGGTGGGTGGTGGTCGTGGTGGTGGTGGTGGTGCTGGTGTTACACGTTGAGCTGGTGGCTTCATACCTTCGCCGCCTCCTGATGACAGAAGAGCGAACAAAACTTTTTTTGATGATTTTTTATAGCTTCCTTTTTCATTTGCTTTTGGGTGTCTTAACTCTAATCTTATATGTATTACGAACTATAGTCATTAATTTTTTTACAATTACTTTACTTTTCTTTTTCATTTTATTCAAATTTGTTTAAGATGGTCGCTAATTTCATCTTTACATGCAAATTCTATGCTATTTCAATAAAAAAAAAAAAAAAAATAAATGTCACTCACCACTTGTAGTGTTGGCACTTGAAACATTAGTGCTGGTGCCATTATTGCCAGTAACGTTGGCGTTGACATTAGCTGCAGCAGCAGCTGCACCATTATTACCAGTAACATAGCTAACCGCACTGCTAATAACCCCATTCAAAAGCCTCTGTGTCGCGAAACCCTGAACGCTGGGCGCCTGCGACCAGAACTGATGATGGCTTAGTAGATGCGAGGATACCGATGGTGCCCTGGGCCTTGGTAAAGATTGTTGTTGCTGCTGTTGTTGTTGTTGCTGATGGTTAGAGCTAGGGCTGGCTTGGTTGTACTGAGACGATGGACTGCTTCTATGCACAACCGACGGCGCGCAGTTGTGGCTCTCTGGTCGATTGTTACTGTTCGCGCTATTGTTCGTGATAGTGGAACTGCCGTTGTTACTGTTACCGTTGCTACTGTTATTGTTCGAGCTGTTGCTGCTCGTATTCGTACTGGTACTACTGGTTGTATTTGGGCTGGCAGCATTACTACCTCCGCCACCGTCAAAGACAGAATTGTCGGACTCCTCTTTAGACTGGGCTGAACTGAGGTTACGCTGGAGGCAGATTTCACGTGTACCAGGACTTGGGCTGCCTCGTAAATGCTCGGATTTGACCTTAGCTACTGGACAACCTGGAGAACTAGGCACGTTTGCATTGCCCCGATCGGGTGTGTCGCTACTCCGACTTGTAACTGACGGCTCTTGTGCCATCGGCGTTGATGGCGTGCTCGATACCGCCTGTGCGGGTGAATGCGGCGACGACCTGTATTTGAAAACAGTATAAAGTGATGAAATCGATTTTGAAAATGGACAAAAATTTGAAGAATCTAGTTATTTACCTTGTGGGTGCTGGTGTGCATGACCTCTGTTGCTGCTGTTGCTGCTGCTGATGATGGTGATGGTGATGATGCTGCTGCTGTGGTGGCTGTTGGTGATGGCGATGGTGGTGATCGTCGGCCTGACTGGCTGTACTGCTCTGGTTGAGCCTTGGACTAGCCAGGTCTGGAAATACCGAATCCGGCGAGGCTCGTTCCGTCGCCGAGTCCTGGTGCTGTTGCTGATGCTGCTGCTTGGCTAACAGCTGTTGCTGCTGCTGTTGCTGGGCAGCTACAGCCGCGGCCTGGGCATTTCGCTGAAGGCAGATGTCACGTGTACCAGGGCTTGGACTGCCTCTTAGGTACTCGGACTTCACCTTAACGATCTGGCAGCCCGGCGAGCCCGGCATGTTGTCCGGCGACGAGGTCGACGTATCCGCCGCGCTCTCCCCTGGAGCAGGAAAGTTTAGAGGTGAAGGCGAGGCCTCCTGTGGCTGCAGCCCCAGTGGCGAGCCCGCCGATCCGAGGGATACCGGGGAGTCTGAGGAACGCATACACATCGTTTTGTTATGGTCATTAGATACAAAGTCATGTAGCTATCGTGATCTTTTTTATTTTTTTTTCTGGATTTGTGTAACATCAAATTGTTATTATTATTTGTCCTCGATAAAATTTAATTTTTTTAAAACAAATATCTTTAAAAGAAAAAGAGTAAAAGGAATCAAGTTTTTATTGTAAAAAATGCGAGTTCAACGATCTCGTACATGCGATGATATTAATCGACTCGTTAGAAACGTTTCAAATGCGTGCAATCTCGTCCCAAATCAAACTCAATCGGAGCTTAAAAATCTCGTGAGTAGCTTTACACAACGGCAGAAACGAGATACGAGCTTGCATTGAATGTCCTCTCAGCGTAATGTTTGCACTCGACCGAAACTGATGTGCTTGATGTATGTATGTGTGTGTATGTAATGGTTATTTGCGCTTTTAACGTTCAGTTAGACTGTAATTTAGGCTTTTACGTAATGCTTCAACTGATTAATAGTTGTTGTTTAAGTTTAAATTTTCATTGTTTTTAGATTGTTGGTATTGGAAAATTTAATAGGAATGAGAAAAATACTATTTTAAATTAATTTAATTGACATGATGATATTTAAAATACTATTCTAGTCATATTTTTTTTAATTAAATTTAATTAAAATGTATTGATTGATTAATTTAGAATATATATTTTATAAATCAATAATAATTAACCTTCTATTAAATCAATCGACAATCTATTTAACATAGATGTAAATGAAAAATTATCTTCTTAAGAGCATATATAATATGCGAATTCCAGAACTTGATTTATTAGAATTAAAAATCATCACGACGAATCACCTATTAGAAATCTTTCGAGTCTCTTGTATTATTAATGCAATACATGCTATTGAGACATAATTTTTAACATCTCGCCAATACATTTAAATGTATAAACCTCGGACATCCTTAGAAAAATTGTATATATCAAATCAATTTTCCTTTCCTAGCACAAAAAGAAAAAGAAAAAAAAAACTGCGCGAAGCAGTGATCACGAGGCAACGCAGGTGTATGTGTGTATGCGTGTGTGTGTGTATATGTATGTGTATATATACGACGAGATCATTCTCTTGGCCGCGTGGAATTCGCGCCAATGTTCTGTGACTACTCGAGAGAGCGAGCGCCGGCTTACGTTGTGTGTAGGTCAAGGAAGGAATGCAGCTGACACAAGGCCGTACGGATCTGTGAGTATAAAGCAACTTGTGCATTTTCTACTGGGACTATACGACTACGCGTTTATGTTTGCGAGGCTTATACTTTGACCAGGGGGGGCTATTAATAGTCGCGAGTTAGACGCGTAGTACAGACTATCGTTGTCATTTTGAAAGCGCGATATTTTGTTTTTATTGGCAAATGTTATGTACTTTTCTTGATTAATTGACTTAATGGTTGAGTTGGAGTGATTGTTGACTTGAGATATGACATTTATTTAGGTCCACATTTATGGATTAAAAGAAACAATAGCAATTTTAAAAATATTTTACAAATTTACCATATCTCGTATAAAAAAATTCTGGTATATTTTGTGAGATCAAACTTGACCAATCATAGTTGAACAGTTGAAATGAATTCAGTGGATAAATGTAATCGTGTGAGGAGTTAAGCAAGCTGCATCTCAAATAACGTTCATAGGCAGATGTTAAATATTCAGAATACATTAATTTTAAGTCAATATCTTCTTTTGATATTTGCTGTAGCACGTTAAAATTCATCTTGAATATTATTTAGCAACTATGGTTTCACTTTTATTTTTAAAACAATATTTTAATTCACCTTAGTTTTATATTAATTAATTTTTAATTTTAATTTTCTGATTCTTCAAATATAAACAATAAATAAATTTATTTGTTTGGATAATACAAGCATAAAATTAATTTACAAACAGCAACGTAGTAGATAATGGCCGTGACCGGTCAGACACATATATACTAAGCTCATAACATCCAAGTCAATATTCCTCGTATAATATCGAATTCTAAAATTATACAAGTTTCTCAATGCTCATTTAAACATCATTTGCATTACATAACTCAAATAAAAAATAAAAAATACTAAAAATTAAATCTTCCAATAATTGCACTTCTTTTCAACAAAATAATCCTAACAAATGAGAGTTACACCTCGACCATCGCCAAAACAACGTTAAACCCGTGCATCAAATCCTCCAAAACGACCTACTCATAGTACAGAAATTCCAATAGCTAAGCTAGAAGCAGCAGCAACAGCACTAGTAACGTCGGTATAATTACAGCTCTCCGCGCGCGCGCGCGCGCGACGTGGCGGATAGTTCTCTCGTCGTTTATCATTTTGCCGTGCACGGCCAGAGTCGTTGTATGTATGTATGTATGTGTATGTGTGAGTATAAGTATATATGTCGCGTATAGTAGAGTGTGCCGCCACGGAAATGCAGGCGGCCGAGTGAGCTCGAGCTCACTTGCTCGCTTGCCTCGACGCGTGTCGTTGAACTCGCGCGCTTATGTATACGCGAACGAGTGAGCGCGTCGAGGCCACTAGGCGGCTGAAAGGACACTCGTTTCTGCGCCTTCGTTGTCGTCGTCGTTACTGCTGCTACTACTACTGCTGCTGCTGCTGCTGCTTTTTTTTTTACTTTTTTCATGAGAGTTCTGTCTTTGCGAGACTCAAAGAATCGTCGCTTACTGCGGAGCTTGGAATTTTATAGAATTTTTTTGTTGCTATGTTGAAAGATTCTTGATATTTATTTATAATTTTTATTGATTTACTGAATTTTTTTAGAAGTTTTTAAGATTTGTGATCTGTAGAAAAAAATAGTTACTGATTATTTTAAACGTAAATTTATGACCGTCTGACTTAAATCTGTTTATACTACTTAATTGAGTAAAATATCTCCAGTAACGTAATTTAATTTTAGTCAGACATTTTGATTTTTCATAAGGTATCATTAATAAACTTGAGCTATTAAAAAACGCTAATCTGTATAGCACGAAGACTTACTCAGATTTTTTTAAGCATGACCCAAAAAAGGAAAAAAAACGAAAAATATTTATAATATCGTTAATTATTCAGTTCAACGATCTGACAGAAATAATTTGTTGAACACGAAAGTTCATTGCAATCCCACATCAAGAATTCCATTTGCAAGTTACGAACTATAGTAAAAAAAAAAAGTTGCCTTATTCTCGTAGTGTATTTTTACCTTGCTTTTGCTGTATGTAACATGCTATCCGCGGAAATCGATTATTTTGCGTTGCGAAGAGCAGCTTTCTGCTCAACGTCGCGAACTGACGTTGTACTTTTCTCGACATGCGCTTCCATTCACCGTAAAATTTTCCAACCTGACTTGCTTTTCGCTTTTTTCTACACCCGGTATAACACGAATTCGGGGTAATTCTTTTTTTCTCTCCCAAACATTGCGTCAGACTATATACGAATGTGGTCTCGACGATCGACGTGATTTTAGTTATGCAAGGATCAGCGAAGTGAGCTGTTCGATTCTAATTTTGCCATGACGTTGCTGTTGAATGAACTTTATGTAACGGTAGCGGTATTTGAGGTTATTGCGTAATTCAGAAGTGCAATTACAGGGCTTAGAACATTCGCGAGCTGGTCGTTTTCGATGGAGTTTCTTTTTATATTTTTGTTTGAAGTAGCAATAATAACTAGTGATTATTTAACTGCGAAATTATATTCAAAGATATAATTGAAAAGAAATTGTACTTGATTTTGTATTATATTTTACTTAAAAAATTATTAATTTGCATAGCATTATTATATTATCCATAGTTTTCAATTCACTTTTAATATTAATCGTAGATATAAATTGTAATTTTTATTTTTTAACTGTATTAGCAATTGCAAATTGAGTTAAGAAAAAAATTAATATTTTCACGACTGTTCAATTTCAGTAAAAACTCTCTCAACTACTAATTAGATAGAAAGTGTATCATAAATCGAACGAAGAGTAGTGCACACAGTCGCGTTGAACGACGCAATCAGACTGCCGGCTGACGTGACGCCTATACTAGGGAGGTGAATTGCGTGGGCCGGCTAACCTCACTGCAGTGCAACCCTCAACGAAATAAGACACCCACGCTTGTTAGTCTATATATTGTTTTTCTCTACGTACACGTGTTATTTGATTTTGTTAATCAAAATACTAAATCGCATTATTGTTTTTTTTAATGATTAGATTATTTTTAGAAAATGTGATGATTTTTGTCTGTTTTGTGTATAATAGTAACCGATATATTTACGTTAAGAATTCAGTATTATTAAATATTTTTTTTTAATTAAGTATTTATATTTTATTTTTCATTTTTAAGATGTTTGACTTGATTTTTAAATAATAGACATGATTTATATGATTTTTAAAATTTTAGAAGATCTGGCATTAAATTTTAAGTAGTTCAAATCAATAAATAATCATACATACTTCAATTTATAAAGTTTTGTGACATTTAATTTTTTGTAATGCTTTTAAAAAAGTATATTTAAAAGATCTATTCATTTTATTTATAAATTATATTATTTTTAAAAATCATTAAGATGAAAAAAAATTTTAATCTGATTTAAATAGATTTCTGAGTATATGTAGCGTCTAAGCCTCCCTTTGTGACTCACAAATCATATACATGTAAACCGGACAAAAGTAACAAAGTGTACAAATAGGATAAAAGTGCAAAAAAAAAGAAGAAAAAAACTTACCGTCGCTACTACATCGGGAGTCGACCTTTCTCCTTTTCAACTTGAGGTCTTGAAACAAGCTCATGTTGTCTAGCTCACACGGGCTGCTCGTAAGGGTCATAATTCCTGTAACACAAAATAAAAGAAAAAAAAATAGATTAGTTTTATGTAAATTTTTTAATAAATGCTTATTTGTTAAACTCTAAATTTTATATTATTCTTTAAAGTGTATTGGGGACGATTTTAGTT
Organism: Leptomastidea abnormis; assembly: GCA_030522805.1. Classification (NCBI taxonomy): domain Eukaryota; kingdom Metazoa; phylum Arthropoda; class Insecta; order Hymenoptera; family Encyrtidae; genus Leptomastidea; species Leptomastidea abnormis. The sequence continues at coordinate 99,701 of JAPYZE010000681.1, forward strand.
ATAATAAAAATAGATGAACACATTTGTCGTCGTAGAAAATAGGCACAATTGACTGCGACAGCTAAGACATCCCGGAAAAAGCGGGATTAAGCTGGGTGATTCCAAGAATAGTATGTGATATAGATTGGCGTATAAAGCTTGATTACTTTGCGAGACTTAAAAGTCGTAAGATTTGAATTTGTTTGCAGCTTTGGTGATGATTAATCATCTAGTTGACGGGCGTTTCGATTCTAGTTATCTTATACAGACAAGCGCGTTTATTATTACCCTGCATAAAATTATTTCCTATTACATTCAATAAAAATTTGTTAAATAAATCTATCAAGCCACTTAACAAAATCATCCAAAAAAAACAGTAAACTTAAACTAATTCGATTCTCAATCTCATCGACTGGGTCATCCTACAACTATAAAACGGCGTCACAACGTCGGGTCAGTGAGTAAAGATAAGAGCCGCCCCCCGCCCCCCCCCCCCCAACCGCCAACACCCTAACGGCATCATTGTGTGTCAGAGAGGAGTAGGGATGAGGGACCCGAATTCGCGAGAGCTCAACAGCCTCCGTTTGCCTTGACACGCAAACTGGATAACACACACGTACGTACATACATACACAGAGAAACGTGCTAGTAGCGATAAAAGCGAAAATGTGCGCGGGTATATAGAGATCGCTGTAGGCAATAATATATCGGGGTTTGCAGGGGAGGATGAACGGGAGGTATTACATATATATGAGTGTATTATATACATTCGCCACTACGACGTCGGTAGAGAAGAGAAGGGGAGGGAGGGAAGGAGAGAAAGAGAGAGAAAAAAAGTGCCGGCGATGACTCGTTATATAGCGAGTTGAGGAAAACAAACGGGACGGCCTTAACCTCGTAAGGCACCTGTTTGTCTATACTACGTGCTCGTATACTCACACACACACATTCGTTTATATGTGTTTGAGCTCTCGCGTAAACATTTCGTTACGTAAAAGCAGACGTCGCAGCTTGTAAGCTGCCAATATATATATATATTTTGTATCGGGGATAAAGGAAATTTTTTTTCCTCATTTATTTATTTATTTTTTTTAGGTTTGATAAACGATCTGTTGTGTGACTTTTGTATGTTATTTCCATGGTCCTGGTACAAATTGGAATTAAAATTATTAATTATATCTTTGGAAATGTTTATGATAACTGTACTTTTGAAAATTGTATTTAAATTCTTAAAAAGAATTCGTGTAAATTTGTTCTACATTTTAAAATTGTACAATTTATTTTTCTAGGTAATGTATAACTTTGGTAGATAAGGATATTTATGCGCAAAAGAATAAATATTTTCAAGTTGAGTACATATATATATACGGTTATAGTAAAGGACGAATTTATATCGTTTATTTATAAGTCAACAAGAAATCGTGCTTAACGAAGCTCACGAAATACACTGGATCGTTTTAAATATGAAGTTTTATTTTATTCCAAAACTTGTGCAGTATAATTGCTTTTACAATCATAAAGCAAAGTCGCTTGTAGAGCTTTTGTTGTGAGCTTCAAGTTTTGAGTAAAAAAGTTTTTAATGCACTAAAATTTTAGAACTCTGCAAGTATGTTTTGTTTTTTTTTTTATGTAAATTTTAAAAGTCGTTTACGCGATTTCGTTGGCTTGGCTAAAAATACTTATTTGAGATTTATGGTTTAACGTAATGGCAATAATAATTTAATGAGTGAAAGTAAATGTTATAAGTTATGTACTTCATGTAACTCGTAGGAATTTTTTTTTTTATTATGGATCAACAACCATAGAAAAACTAGTGTTCACATATAAAAATTAATATAATTTAACTAATAAATCGTGTATCTTTACAATATATGAAAAAAATTTCAATTTACTTGAACTGCAAAACCACGATGTCACGCAAACGTAAACAAGCAAGCCTAAACCCTATGAATTAAATACTATCGTTGATTCTAACGCAAGCCAAACACACACAAACAAAAAAAAAAAAAGAAACTGCCTCAATGAATCAGCGTCTGTTTTGAGCTCTATGCAAATTCTCGCTAAACAAGTATAACTCCCTCCCCCCCTCTCTCTCTCTCTCTCTCCATCTTTCCATCTCCTATCTATCCAAAGCGAAATCAAAGCCTCGATTTTCTCTCGTTCGTTCAAGGCCCGTTACGCTGTTCACCTAAGATATATCTATATATAATAATATTGTATATATATCTACACTTCTCAGGTCACGAATGTTAACTATTGCGAAAGCGCGTGTATTTTGATTGCGGCAATTGGGCGTATATAATATAGCCTCAAGCCACGTGTGCGAGAGCCGCGAAAGTGCTCGTGCCGTTTGTTTTTTTCCATCTCTTTCTTTCTTTCTTTTTTTTTAACTGGAAGGGGAACACTTCGGGTCCCTGACCGAGCCACATTGGGGAAGTCCAACAGTATACGATTTTGCAAGGTGCTTATATATACTTTTTCTCTCTCTCTCTCTCTCTCTCCCACTCTTTAACTTACTCATTCGAAAAATGTTACACTGCGGGAAGTTCATGTTGCGTCGAGCTTGCAAAACAAATACATATACAATGTATTTATACGTTGCTTATATATTCGTATAGGCCTTTGACTTTCCCAAGCCTTTCTTATCACACCTTTCACGATGCTTCGACTTTTTTTTTTTTATTTGTCACACACATTATTTTTTTTTGTTGGTGTGTACACATATAACGGTACTTCGTTACAGTTGTCGGATAAAAACATCTTTTTTTTTTTACGTTCATAGATAAGCCAATATAAAGGGAATGGTGTAATGTAGATCAAGCGTATTAAAAACATCTATTCTTTTCATATCGTTAAACCAACCAGTAAATATTTTCCCATTTTACCTACATCTTACACCTAATATATCCCTCAAATTTTTCTAAAAAAAAAAAAATAAACATTAACCATTGGTCTCTCATAAAACTCTAGCCTTGCATCCACCTTGCTATGGAACTTAATTGCAGTCGCGAATCAGTCTCTCTATTTTTCTCTCTTTCGACGTCAGTAGCTATATAAACGCACTGCTGCTGCAGCTATATAATACACTCTTAAACATACTTATACATTCACACATTCTGAGGAAGAGGAGGGAAATATAGCAGTAGCAGCAGTAACAACACACCGACCGCCAGATGTCGTTTTTACTCTGCACGTGTGCGCGAGAGTGCAACACTCCTCTTCCTCCACCTACCTCCACCTTCTTCTCTCTCTCGTTTCTCCCCTCTACTTCGGTTTAGTATATAGCCGTCGTATAAGTTGTCGGCTGGCGGTGTGCGGCAGAGAGTAAGCGAGCGAGTGAGAGAGAGCGGTAGTGGTGGTGGTGGTGGTAGAGTATATATATATCGACGCGCAGCCGCTCTGCCACTCGGGGTCCTTGCTCTCTGAGCCCGTATGTGGGTCAGCAGTCTCACACACGCCACAGCACAAGCGCGCTTGCTTGCTTGCCTGCCTGCCTGCTCGCTCTCTTGCGTAACCAATGCATGCATGCGCCAAGCTATATACTTATATACATATACTAGCGCTCTCGCGCGCAAGAGAGAAAGAAAGAGAGTGAGTGAGTTGAGTATATATGGCTTAGCCGCGAGCAAAAAAGAAAGAGAAAGATGTATATATACTTGAGAGAGCTTCGTATGGAGCATCGATAATCCACTTAGCCGTGTGGCTTGTCTTCTTCGTTTTACTTTTTTTTTTTGCTTTCTTTTAATGAACTTTTTTTTTATTTGTCTTTTGTTGCTTTTTTCTTTTATTTTGAGAATTCTAATATGGTGTTAAGATTGGCTTATTTTATATTTTGTCAAAGATTTTGATTTAGTTTTTTTTTTCAAGTATGTGTTACGAATGGATTTAGAATTTTTTGCAAATATTGTAGAAAAATGTATTTTTTATATTTTTTTTTATATTATCTTCTAGCGGTCATCGATTTTCTTTTTTTTCAAATTTATTTTTTCCCAAGAATTGGTTATTGACTTAGAAAAGATACGTCAACTGACGGTTATTAAAAAAAAAAAGAAACAATTAAAATCTTTGAAAAAAATAACTAGGGTTCTTTTTCAATCTAACACATGTCATCTTTATATATTGGACTTCACAATATTCCAACTAAAATAAAATATCCACGATCAATAAAAATCAAATTCATTCTTGAACAAAATCCTATAGTTTCGATCTCCATCCATACGTAACACGTTCCTCCCCATTCGCTTTTCCCATTAAGTCTTCAACACTTTAATTTTTTCCACACCTATATTTTCTCTCTCACACACATACATATATGTATAATTCTCTTCTCCATCCATGCGCTCGTGCGTGTCCCTTTTCAATCAGCCCCTCTTTTCTTTTGAAGAACCACAAAAGCTCAGACTGACCCAAAAGGGGAACACTATAGCATCAAGCCGCAACAGTAAACGTTTTGTATGCAAATTTTTGTGGATGACACGTGTGAAAGTGTATCTTTGGGGTGAAAAATAAAAGAAGGAAGGTATATGTGCGAAGTTATGAAGGGAAAATAACTTCCCCTGTATCTTTTTTTGTTTTTGTTTTTCTTTCATACATACATAGTTTGTTCGCGGATTTTACGTAACTGCTTCCTTCACGCGAATGTGCGATTTTCTTTCGTATATTATACGACCGGAAAGCGCTTTTTGATCGGTTAGAGTGAAACTTTGTTTTTCACCGAGAGAAAAAGACAGGTGCAGTCGAGTGGCTTTGATTGAGCCGGAAATGGCTATTCGTATATATACTATATAACTATTACTTCTCTCTTTTTCGTCTCTTTTAGTTGGAGAAATTTACTTGGATGACAAGTTTGCACATAAACATAGACATAGATACATACAGTGTTGGAAAGAAATAGGGGGGTTATTAAAGAATACTTTGAAATCGGGATTGATGGAGCGAGAGCTTGATAAATTATGTAATGATCTTGTTTTTCCTTTTATTTTTAGTTTTATTTTTTTTTGCTTTTATTTCTTTTTCTGGTAATAATGTTTTTTTTTTATGGTTACGGCATATCTAAGCACTTTCTCTAGATTCTTTTTTTTTTTTTTTTTCGGTTTTATTTAAATACCTTAGTAATGCTAATTGGTTATCAAGTATTCGGTAAACGTATGTATTGAGTTGTTGTTTCGATGAATTTAAAATTATCTTTTAATGAATTCGATTACGCAAATGTTTTGAGAATTAACAGTAAAGAAAAGTGACATTAAATACTTTATAAATATATAAATAACACCGTGAAATATTATATCTTGAATTATAAAATCCTTCAAAATCTTGTTCAAAATAGTTTATCCAAAATTTTGATATATTCAACCAGCAAAACCGTTACTCCAAAAAAAAAAAAAAATTTCTTCGCATAGAAAAGTACTTAAAAAGAACAATTGAAATAATTCATTCGTATATAAAAAAAAGATCTCTCACTATAGTTAAAAAAGAAAAATAAGAAGGATTTGCATCAGTATGACATTCAGTGCTCGAGTTTCAGAATGACCGAGAGAGTATGTATAGGTATACGTATGTATATACGAGAGACGAGATTTTATATGCTCACCATCCAAATGAAACGTTATATAAAAAGCGAGCTGTAGCCTCTTACAACGACAAGTTGCTCTGAGTCTTGAGAGTAAAGCCGAAGACGAAGAGCAGCGAGAAAAGATCTCTTTTCGGCTTTCACGACTTCCGAGAGTCGTATCTCTTTAGCTCTTTGAAGATCTTGTGCCGCTTTAGTCCCTCCCGTATGTCTCTCTTTCTCTTTCTCTTTCATTCTATAGGTATGTGTCAGTGAAACTCGATTTTATTGCTATTCATACTGACGATATATATATTTCTCTCACTTTTCTGATTTCCAAAGTACTTTATAATACTATTTTTTTTTGTTTTTCACGCCTTAGATTATCGCCTGTTTTTTTTCATGACGCTTTTTCTGTGTTATTACCCTCAACATCCTTTACCAATAATTTTTATATTATTTATATCGATGATATTTATAGCAAGACATCTGTTACTACTTAATCGACTTATTCCACTTAAAAATAATCATCCTCATACATAAGTACGTATCGTTAACTATTTCATCGTCAGCATTTTTCATCGAGTTCATTATAAAAAAAAAACGTCAAACCCTCTTATTACAATTTTCCCGTATCTATTCTAAACCAGGCGTAAAGATTCATCTCATAAATTTCACAGCAATTTCTCTTCCAATCCACACGCTTTTATCAAGCGTTATAATTCAACAAGTCACACATTCATAGAACCAATCGAAAAGCAGAAAAAAAAGACATCCGCAAAATCGCGATAAGGTTAAAAAACGAAATCGAACTATCGTATCTTTTCTCGCTTGCTTAAACCATAAGAGAGATTCTCCTCTATATACATTCAACTAACGCACCCACGTATATATATATTTACGAGAGCTCGTTTGTAACGGGTCATGTATAGTCCTCTCGTTTTCCTTTGCAAGAATCAGCTACAAAAAAAAAGTAGGGTGATGCTTGGTGCTGGTATACAACGATGAAATGGAGGGGAAGGGGAATAGCGAGAGGTATATGAAGAAGAGAGGGAATTTACCGCTACACGCGCGGGCGCACGATAGGTGAAAGTGACTCTCCCACGCCGTGACATCCTAGTTCTCGACTTTAACTCTCCGTATTATACTCTCCATTTCTATTCTTCCTTTATTCTATCCTCTTCTTCTGATGCTGCTCTCCCCTTTACTCCCTACGTCTTAAATCTTTACTACCTTCCACGAGTTTTTTGGGATTTTGTGTTTTTTTTCTTCTTTTTTTTCTATTCCTTTCTCTCTTTCTTTCACGACGTTGTATAGTACGATTTTTTCTAGGAAGCCGATCTTATTGTGTTCTTTGACCCCAAACGATATTATACGGCTATTTTTGTCGACGAAAGCTCATTTGTTAGGTGTTGATTTTTTTTTTCCTTCTTGCTTCTATTTTTAATTTAGACATAATTGCTTTGGCTGCATTGTAATTGATGATGATATAACGTATATGTAGGTAGATCGGTATACATCTTTGTGTTGGAAACAAGGCTGTTAGTATATTTTATCCGTTTAATGAGGGATCCAAATTTAATCTTTTTTTTTTCTTTTTTGTATCATTATCTACTGATTTTTAAACTTATGTTTTGATTGGTAAATATTTAATCTTTTTTTCTTTCTCTTGTATTTAAATATTTCTGTATTTTACAAAAGATAAGAAATTTACTGTCAAAAGTCAATACAATCCATACATAAAATTTTATAAAAAAATAAAAAAAGAATTTAAAACGTATTATACACTGCACATCTTCAATTTCAAAATCTCAATGCTCTTTGTTCATATACTAGTCATGCACATCTCAAAGCCTCATCATATACCGCATCTGTGCTTCCTGAAGTTATGCGCACGAGCATTATACATATAGTATAAAAGAAACGAGCAGATTCAGACCCCCCGATTACGTCGAGAATTGGAAAGCGCTTTATACGAACCTATATTATACACTCGTTTCCGACTAATGTCGCATGCTTTTAACGCCCCAGCAAATTTTCTTCGTAAGTCTCAACAACTCGACCCCCTTTTTTTTTGTCTTGTTTCTACTTTGGCTTTTGTCGTGAAACCGCACACGATTAATCGACGTGGATATAAGAAGTAACCGATCGTTTATCATTTTTTTTTTCTTTTCTTTTACTTTACCATCAAATTTCCCTTGTTAGAGTTTGTTAAACTGGTATATATACGTGTTTGGTTTATGTGCAAAGGCGTGAAAGTGCAAATTGGATAATGGTGTTATTTATGAAATTGATATATTTGTTTTTTTTTTACTTGTTTAAAATGTAAGTGTTAATTATTAAATTATTATTACGATTTGAATTGAAATATATGGGTGATTAATTTTTAACTTTTTTAAAAAATAATTTCTTGAAAATACTTTTTCTTTTAGTTTAAAGAGAAATCATAATTTTAGCTTTGACCTTTGCTACTTTTATATTATATATTTTTTTTTCTTCTTTTTATTATTTTGTGCTAAGAATAAATAGGAGAAATTTTTTCTCGACATAACTAGGCGGGTTTCATTGTTTCGAAAGTGGGCATCCTTAATGACAGATTATTAAACTGTGAAGCGAGAAGTTGAAAACTGATCGTCTTAAGTTAGCTACTCTATACCTCCCTCTTCCTCTCTCTTTTTTGCTGTATTTTATTACAGCACTTGAATTGAATTTGCTTTGTGAAATCATTTAAATCTTTTTTTTAAAAGACCCATAAAAAAATTTAAGAATACAACTAAAGAATTAAAGTTGAATTTTCTTTTCTCACAAACTAAAAATTGATTAAAGATTTGAACAAATTGTTTTCTTTAAATCCTCCTAATGGTAATCTTTTAAAATTATACCACAACACTTCCATATAACGTATCAAACCAATCAACAAATTTTACGTCAACACTACAAGCTCAACCTTATTAAAAAAAAAAGAACCTTAACAGAATCACGACATAAACAAGTGACGGAAACGGTAATATAACTTTAACCGGTCAGTTACGTACTTAAACTAGTGCGTAACTATTAATTCCAAATCCGATCCAGTGTAACACTAAAAAATGAAAGGGACACTGTGTATGTATACATACACAGGAGAAGTGAAAAACGCGACATAGAGATGTCGAGGGACACATACACGATTCTCTTTCTCTCTTTTCCTTGTGCGCGTTCAAAAAACTAAGAATCAAATGTATAGTAGAAATACATGTATATATATGTATATAGGGTACAGTAGAGTCGCGAGTGAGAGCCCGTGTAACGTTCTGTAAGAGCTGGGGCCGTTGAACTCGTTCGCAGTGAAAGTTTCTATTATACCACTGGCCTTACCTTACTTTTCCTACCGGCTTGCTCTCTGCGCTCGCTCGTCTCTCTCTCTCTCTCTCTCTCTCTCTCTACTTACTACTTTAAGAGCTCCCGCAACATAGCGGGGTCCCGTATATAGTTGTGTCATAAGGTCCCGCTTACTTTTTGTCTATGATTCTCTCCCTCTCTCTCTCTCCTCTCCCTCTCACTCTTTTCTACTTTGAACATGATGTATCTTTTTTTTTTTTTCTGCTTATATATTCCTCTATGGAGAGTATTGAGTTTTTTAGCGAAACGTGATATGCGGGATGAAAATAATTTAAATTGTCGTGAAGAGTTTATTTTTTTGTCTTTGGTTGTCGTTGTGAAGCTTGATTTATTTAGAATATATGTGTAGTAGATTCTTTTTTTTTTGATTAGTGAGCTTTTGTTGATTTAAAAAAATTAATGATTGTTGTTAAATAATTTTATAATTTATACAACATTATTGAGTGGTTTATTAAACATTTTAAAAAAATCAATAGCCTATTTAAGATAAAAATGGTAATAATAAGAATGTCAATTGAAGTTTAATACAATATTTTTTAAGTAATTAGTCTGTCAAATTTAGTTTTATCACATCAATTTTTTATTTATTTTTTTTATTTTTTTTTATTATTAATCTACATGTCGTCTAAGTTAATAAGAAACTAAGTCTTTTATTGAAACGATGATATCAGTATCATTGACTACCAAATGATTCGTGTAAAGTGTCTGATTCACCGATTTAATTATTGTATTTTAAAACGCCATCATATATATATATATATATATATATATATATATATATATATATATATATATATTTTATTTATTTCTTTTTTTGCTCAACCTCCTTTTAACTATTTATATTTTAACATAGATTACCATAATGATTAATTACTGTTCACACTCTATTTCACTTTCATTCAATCTAACACAATGAACCACCAATAATATTGACTATAGAAAAATCTATACGTTTTATAAAATGACCAATCAATAAATCTTTCTATCGCACAAATTAAAATTGAATGTACTTTAATGTAAATTAATTTCAATTACAAAAGAATAAAAAAAAAGTCATTTAACTTTAACTATCAACTCATAAAATTTAGTAATTTTCTAAAATTTAACAAAACCATCTCAACAAAATTTTAATTTACATCAACCTGATCACCTCACCTGAATAAAAAAATCATCATTTTTAACATTCTCATATGTATACAACTTAGCCCTCCAATCCTATCCACAATCCATAGTCCCATTAATCATCATCACCATCCCTCAACCTCCTCTCCCCTTCGAAAATCCCAAATCCTCAAGCAAAATCTCACATCAAGCACACCTGCATGATCATCGTCATCGTCACCCAGAAAGCTTGAAATCCTACATCACACCAAGACACATATATATCAGCCCACACAGCAATTGCAATTCGCAATTAGCGGAGCGTGCAATTGTGAAATCGTCGGGTGTTATTGACCCGAAGGCCGCGCGCGAACGAACGAACGAACGTGCAAAAGCGAATGCGCGCAGCATAAGCGTCACTTGCCGATCATGATCGCGGGACTCTAGTAGTATAACAGGAGTCATTAGCCCCTTGGTATAAAATATATATGTATGTGTGTTAGCGAAGCGAAGCCTTGCACGCGCGCGTGCGCTTAGGCAACTGGAAACGCTCTTGAGATTTGCTAATATACAAGCTCTGGTCGCCTTTGTCTCTTTCTCTCTCTTACTCTTATTCTTTTTTTCTTTTGTGAACGAGTGAAGTTACAAGAGAGTGAACTGTGTTATGGCTTGGATGCTTGAAGTGCTTCCAAGAGCTTTTTACAAAAGCTTGGAGAAGTTTGTTTTTGTGGTGTAGGTTTTGAAGCGATTGATTTGTCCTCGATTTGGCTTTGGTCTATGACAAGATTAATTTGTTAAAAAAAAAAAAAATTGTACTATATAATAAAAAATGTGTATGACAGTCGTGTATACCTGTTATAAAAATTTACAATTTTTAATATATTTGTAAAGAGAAATTTTAACTTATAATCGATATGAAAATAAACAAAAAAAAAACTCTCTATTTATTAAAAAAGAAAGAATAAAAAAAAAGAAACATAGCATCTCTAGTCTTTCTCGATGACGAAACACCGGGAAGCAGTTTTCTCGCGAGTCAAAAGCAGAGAGAGAGAGAGAGAGAGAGAGAGAGAGAGAGAGAGGTGAAATCAGCTCAACACCGTAATTCGTTTCTCATCGCTATAGTATACCACAAAACTTACGAAAGCAACATACACACATACACACACACAGCTGTGTGTATCTTTATTATTTCTTTTTTCTTTTCTCGAAATTTCAATAAAAAAAAAGAAGTATAACCTACTGTTAATAATGAAAATACAAAATTATGTACATAAATGCATGTATGTGCACAACTTTTATTTCAAATAAAAAAAAAGATGCAATAATACCGTTATCCAGAAAATACACACCTACACACACACACTGCACATACATGAAAATTTATTTTTTAATAAACGAAACAGCTTTTAACTCTCTCGAGACTTGAATTAAAAAAAAAGAGAGTAAGAGAGAAAGAAAAATGTTATCTGTTTACCTAAGTGTACATCGAAATTTCTTATCGCAGGTGGCTTCATTTCATCATCGATGTCAATGCCCGTAACACTTTGACATTTTTCTTTTCCTTTTTTTTTTTTAACTATCCGTTACGCGACTTCTTATACTTTCTATATATAAAACAATCAAATCTTAAAAAAAAAAAAAAAAAAACAATATAAATATAAACTTAAAATAAATATAAATTCCACACTTTGATTTAATATATATACATCTATTTCGTACCTAAATGTCGGCCGTGCAGCACACTCATCTTGGCACACATCATATGTTATCACTGTAGCAAAAAAATGGGGATGAGGATCAATAATATCGACCGAAGTATATGTACTTCTCAACCGCAGTGTCCAGCTTCAGCCAATGCTTTAACTGCTATCCAATTATATACTCATATACTCTCGCTCTTGTATTTTAGCTTTCCCTCCACTCCTCCATCCCAAAAGGAGGGAAGAGCTTTTTCTTTTAGCGTAAGCTCACATGTCTCTTAATCACACTAGTCTGGCACGAATCCTTTCTAGGATAAAACACCTGTGGGTTTATTTTTTTTTTTAACCCACAACCACAACAGCTTTTTTACTCTTCCTTTTGTATATACAATTTATCTATCACAACAACTTCATCGTTGCGCGTCTTTACATTTTCGATCAAATCACTATTATATCACCGCCTAGTCGCGATACTACTACTTCAGTATCAACGACATCGGCAATCAAAACGATAAATATACTTGGTGCACACGCGTGTGTGCCCACAATGTATATATGTATTTAATGTTATATATATACCGTACGCGGAGGAGTCTCAACACCGAGTGAAGGCGGACTCTTTTTCGGGGGCCCCCCGGGCCACACGCGGGTCTCTTGGCTTATCCTGGCCGACGACGATGAAACGAGAAAGGGGAAAGAGAGAGAGAAAGAGGGGGAGAGAGAGAAAGAGAGAGAGACGGTCGGGCAGCTGCTGCTGCTGCTGCCGCTCGTGACCTCGATATTCGACCAGCGGCCCCTACGTGCGTTTCTCTCTCTCTCTCTTTTTTTCTCTTTCTTTTGCTCTCTCTCTCTCTCTCTCTTTCTCTCTGCACAAGAACCGCCGGCTACACACGGCCCCGTCAATGCCAAAAAGCCGAGAACGCACGCGGAACTTTCACTCTCTCGGACCCTATACCTCCTTCTTTCTTCTACTACTACTACTGCTACCACCACCTTTTCTTCTTCTTTCGTCTCTTCTCGGCTCTGTTTTTTTTTCTCCAAACTCTCCTTTCGATTTGTGTTCACTCTCTTCGATTCTCCTTGTTTTTTTCTCTCTGATGGTAGGTAAAGAGGGATATGATGACGATGACAACGACGACGACACTGCTGAATAAAGTGGATTCGTTTTCGTTTGACTTGTCCTGACTGTTCTCTTTTTTTCTTTTTTATTTCCTTTTTTTTTCTTTTCGATGACGATTGTTTGATAGTGAAAAGACGGAGCTTTACTCTCTTTTCACTTTCTTCAACACTTTTTTGTTTTTCGAGGATGTAGGTTGTTTCTTTTTTTTAATCACTGCTTTTTTTTTAAAGATGATGATTCTTGAAAAAAAGGCACTTGAAAGGCGCTTTTATATTAATGAATATTTCTTATCAATTGAAAATCAAGAAAATATTAATATTCAAAATATTTTCAATATTTGAAAAAAAAAAAAAAATGCCACAAGAGTCTCTCTCATTATCAACCTCACCCTCTTCTCTCTCCCTCCCAATCAACTCTCCAAATTTTCCAAGACTAAACCATCCATGGTCAAAGAAGTCCTCTCAGAGAAAAAAAAGAGAGGTATACAAAAATCTCAGAAGTCGATCGAAGGTCGTCGAGGCCGTTTTAATCGGTCCCCGAGTTCTCTCAGCGAAAACGAAAGCCATATACACATATCCTCAAGAAGCACATACATCGACGAATACTCCTCCCGCGTCGAAAGTAAAAGTGTGGCTCTTGCCGAAAAAGTCGTCGTTGTCGTCTTTAGCCGGTATACAACCGAACCGACGAAAATACCGGTTCCCCTCTTCTTCTTCTTCTTATACTTTAAAAACCAACGTGTGTCCCCAAAGTGAGTGAGAGAGAGAGAGAGAAAGACTCGTCTCCAATTCTTCGTGCTGCTGCAGTTAGCTGCAGCTCTGCCCCTAATAGCTGCTACTGCTACTGGCCGTATATATGTGTGTCTACGTATATACCTATATGCGTACGCGCCCTGGCTTTCCTCCTCTTGAGTTATACGTACGTTGCGCAACTCTCTCTCTTGAATGTGAGCGCTTCTCGCATCCGGTGCGACTCTCTGTAAAAGAGAGTCTTCTTTTCTCTCGTATGCGTGTATGTATGTATGCGCGCGAGAAAGTGACTCTGTTTCTTTTTTCTTTTTTCTTTTTTTTTTATTCGGGAGTATTCGAATGCTTTTTCAGAGGGGAAGATTTTGTAGGTCTGCTTTTGCCTTTTATGTGTGTATCGAAGGTAGCTTTTTCGATAATATATATGTATGTGTATGTCTTGTGGATATCTTGACAAGTCGTCCTTTAATCGACTTCGAAAGTGAAAACGATTATATTTAAAAAAAAAATAATAATAATAATAATAACTGAGTATCAGACTCTTGAAAGCTACTTTATTTTAATTTATTTTAATGATCTTTATACACTTTTGAAACCGATTACAATGTTTTTTTTTTTTTTTTAGATTTACAATAAAACACACCCGATCACAGAGAATTTATAAATTAATAGACACCCCTATAATAAAAAGTCTTTTCTTTTTTTTTATATCCACTTATTTTCACATATAAAATTCCATATTATCCATCACACACTTATCAACACTTTTAAAAAATAAATCAGTCTCAATGACAACACACTTAAATAGTCCACTATCCTTCTCCATAATCTACTACTACACACACACACACACAAAGTCTTTAAAACTTTACACGAATCCAATTTTACGTAAGCAGCAAATCACAGTAGATCCTTATCCTTGCAAGCTCGCAAGCTCTAATCAAAGCAAAATCAACAGCAGTATAACAATCAGTCTAATCTTAAACAACTCCCTTACTCTATGCACAGCGTCTCTTACACCAAACTAGTCAACTGCTCGCGAGTTCTAGCGTATCTGTCTCTCTCTCTCTCTCTTGACTCAACTTAGGGCCTTCTCGCGCGCATATTCAAGCAATACTCTCGCGATGACAACGACGGAGTAAGAGGCTGCTGCTGCTGTTGTTGCTGTTGCTGCTGCTGTGGCAGCTACGGTTTGCCTAGGTCTCCGCGTAGTAGGCTTCGTTGAAGCTGCTGCTGCTCCGTAGTCTCTACGCCGTTCGCTCTCTATCTTTTCTCTCCTCCTCCTACTTCTTCTCTTCTATACACCTCCTTCTCTTCTCTCTCTCTCTCATTTTCTATCTCGCGCACTCCCATTCGCGTTGCATATAACGCTAGAGCTTCGAGAGTAAGAGAGCGAGAGTGAGCGAGTAAGTATATAAGCAAGCAAGCGAACGAACGAACGAGCGAGCGGTCGGCCATGGCATACTTACTAATGTCAATCACACCACACGGTGGTGGTGGTGGTGGCGGCAAGCATACAGGCATGCACTTTTGCACGTATAGGATGTGCATATACACGTATATATAACACACAAATACTTATATATTGTGTGTACTTGGCAGAGCTCGTTTGAGAATATGTATGTATACGTTTACATACACAGATATACTAGCGTAAAACGCATACAAGTAAAATGACTAGTCGACCTACGGACGGCATCACTATATATGCGTTAGAGACTAATGCTGCCAAATGATTCGTATGTGTGTGTGTGTATATGCGTGAATGCAGTGGTATAATATCCACTTGAATTGTAGACGTAGTTTTGAAACTACGTTGTAGCCTTTTGATTTTTTATCTTTCCTTGCCAAATTTTATAGCTGAGATTCAAAATATCATCAATCGTCATAAGATTATTTTATATTTCATTATTAATAAACAACGTAAATACAAAAACTTTTTAAGCTTTTGCTCTGCATGTCTGTGTATTAACTAACAAACACATAGACAGACATCTATACACATATATATTAGCACACATACACAGATATTCATTGCAACTCTCACACACACACACACTTCTTTTCTGCCCCTTCCCATGACGTCTATATGCATAATAAAATCAACGCCTATCCACACTAGGCAGCACTTTGTGAATGTGTATGTGTTATAAAAGCAACGTAAAGTTAGTAGATATATAGAACTAACTCATATAGAGAGTGAGAGGGAGGATGGGAGGGAGGTTGGTGGCTTCGATATGCAATACATATATATACAGAGGGAAAAAGAGAGGCCGTTATAGGCGCACCTGAATGTCGCGAGCTCACTTCTCTCTCTCTCCCTCTCTCTCTCATTCTCGCGTTTACCGCGGCCCTGAACCTTCCGCTTTCGTCAAACGTTCGCCCTTAACCCTCTACTATAAACTCCTTTCAACGAACCGCTGAGTTGTCGGAGCTGTATGCCTCGAAGCTAACGTTTCTAAGTTTTTCCTTATGTGTGTGCGAATATTGTACATATATATGTTAGATATATTATATGAGAGACTTGTTTGTTAGCCTGTTGCGCTGTTGATGATCGTTTTCTTTTTTTTTTCTTCTTTAGATACTTAGTTTTTATTTTTATTTTTATGTGATGTTCATGATGATGATGAAGAGAAATGGAGATAGAGATGTAGATTAGATTAATAAAAAAATATATATATATAATATTATGCGAGCAGGTGTGTTTATGATTTTAATCAGTAAAGGTCATGTATTTCTTTAAAATTTTTAATTATTTTTTTAACTTTTTAACGCATTCTTTAGGTGATTAAATAGATTTATGAAGATGAAAAAAAAATTAACATAATATATACTTTAGATATGCTGATTTTTTTTTATTTAATATGATATTTAACATTTGTGTTTTTCAGATTGTGTCTTGTCGTACTCGTCTGTTACTACTTAACATCGTATCACCGATAGATAATTCATTTGTAAGTATAGTATATGTCATAGTATTTTATTTAAAATTTTTTAAATTTGATATTAACAGACGCTTTATTATAAATATTATTAAAAAGAAAAATATTTGATTTTATACAAATGATAATACATCATTGACCTATTAAACATCACAGCGTTATATAGCTGATAACAACGTAAAAAAAAAAAAAAGAAATTCATCGCCGGCAAATATATTGTTGACAAATAAGACGACAAAATGCATTTGCCGTCTGGTATATCTCTTTCTCCTCCTACTTACATATATATTTTATCTCAATTCCAATCCGACTCGCTAAATTCACAACCAAGTGTATACATTTGCAAGAAAACAAGTGCGCAGGCGCGCATTTGGCCGAGTTAGAGTCGTGTTGCTCATTCTCTCTCTCTCTCTCTCTCTCTCTCTCTCTCTCTCTCTCTCTCTCTCTCTCCTTGTTTTTAAGTGGACGGTGTTGGCGTAAACACACCACCGGCTTATATACGTATAATAGCAATGCCGAATGAACCAGGGTCTCGGATTTTCGGTAGATAAAATTTAGTGAATATATCAAGCAACTGCTTGGACTCTTGATTTATATCAACTTGCTTGTGTCGGAAGGACGTATGTTTATATTTGCGCTAGCATTATAATGAAGTTTGCTTTGGCTCTGCTACTCGTCTATCGAGTAGTTTACAATTCAAAATTTTTATTAGAAATATTTTCTCAATTATTCAATTAATTATTAAAAAAATTTATAAAATTCATTTCATGTATAACTCATTTACCTTTAGAATAACTACTTTCAGTTTTTTACTAATTAAGCAATTTAAAAACAAAGCCTAAAGAAAGTATATAAAGTTGAAGTCAAAAAATTTGCGTTTTCTAAATACTCTCACTTCGAGCTGCAATAACAGCAGCAGCAACGACTACATCGACCAGTCGCGTGAGGCCAAGTGGCTGTTGTTGCTGCTGCTGAACGTCCGTGAGAGCCGAGAAAGAGAGTGATCGACCTCCGCGATCGCGCAGTCGAAGAGAGCGTGTCGACACCTCTCTTGGTTATATATACTATACGCGAGAGAGAGAAAGACGATTCTTGCAAGCTGCTGAGACTTAACTCTCTTGTGTCTAGTCGAGTGTATCTAGCATCGGTCGATTGCACGGAAATTGTGAACATTTATTATACTGCAATATCCTAGAAATTGTTGATTTTTTTTTAACTTGGTAGTTTTGAACTTTACTGTGATACGTTAAAATAATTATTTTTTTCAAATTATTTGGAATTTTTCTTTTTTTTTATAGCGAATGTTAAGAAGATCCATACTGTTGCTGTTAATTAAAGATGAGAGTTAATTCTTTTTTTTTTTTTACGTAATCAGTATATACACCGCGACTCGATAAATTAAGCATGTGTAGATACACGTGAGAAACTGATTAAAAAGTCGCTCTTCCCCTTTCTCCAATACACAAGTTGAAGTAGTCTGCAAAAATTGAAAGTTCGTTGTATCTTTTATATATGAAAGAGAATTTCGAAAGATGAAAGTCTCTCTACTAAAGAGAGTATTACAAGGTTGCTGCGAATAATATACGTAATGCCTTTTTTTTCTTTCTTAAATTATCTATTTATGTCGTATAAAATTTTCATTGATCTCAGGATTGGAATGGTTTTTTTTTTTTTAAAGGAATACTAATTTTTTTTTAGCACTGATTAAAAATGATTTTTTCATGACATAAAGTGTCATTCGTTTTTTTAACGAAACTCATTTTTGTTAATTTAATTTTAAATGACTTTCGGATGTAAAAGTTAAATTTTGTCAGGATGACACATCCTCATGTTTCTTAGTTAATTTATTTATTTACTTTTATTTAAATAATTTTAAATTTATTGTTTAAATTAATATTTTGACGTTTTAACATCGATTATGGGTACTGAAGGTACATTAAGTATCTAGTATTCACTTTCGATTTCTTGCAATAAAATGTAATAATTGATAAAAAATTTATGATTTCCTGTTTCGTACGTTGTAAAATTATTATTTTTGCATATTTAGAACGTAAGAAATATTTAGCATAAATCAATTTAATGGGACATCGACAAGAAACTGTTTAATGCAGAAAAAGAAAAGGCAAAAAAATTTCTCCCGAAAGTTCCTCCTTAAAAAATCTTGAATAATCCATCGGTCACTCCTCGCATCAAAAAAACTTGAAGAACCCACGTGTAACATTAATGTATGTTATACACTTGCAAGTTGAAAAAAACTAAGAGTTTCACGGTCAATTTCGTCAAAAGAAAAAAAAATCTCAGATGCTACGATTCAACATTTGCGAGTCCTTTTTTTTTTTTTTTTTTTTTTTTTTTATCGACATAATTTACCGGTACGTTGGTTGGCCGGCACGTGTCAAGGACATTTAAACGCAGCCCTGAGATCTATGGTAATCGGGAAGTGCATTATGGGGCGGCTTGGGCTTTATTTATAAGGTCGATGGCTTTTTCTCTTTGGCCTCGCTGATCACGACGACCCGAATGATTTTGCACAGCCGGAGTTCGTTGTCTCTCGATAGCAAATTTTAGCCGGTAGACCTTGGTATTTTTAAGAGTGCGTTTATTGCAGAGATCTTGGAACCCGGACAGTAGGGAGGACTATAGTCGGCTTTAATGATCTTTTTTTTTTTCTCTTCATTTTCTCTTACGTGTATTCAACAGATATCATTTTGATTTGGAGTTATTGACTAGGTTGGCAGAAAAAATGATTATTTTACTTTCGAAAGACTTAATTGTCTGTTCTTTGTAAAATTAAGATTTATTTTTTATATAATTCACTATTATGATAAAAATACCTTGAAAGTCTAGGTATTCTGAGATAATAATTTTATTAAATACTAATTTAATACAATTTTGTATTGCAAAAAAAAAAAAAAAAAAGAAAACAATGTAAAACACATTTTTTTACAAAAATTTTTCAAGCTCTGAAATTAAAAACATGAAACGACAAAACCTTGATAGATATAATAATAAAAAAAACCTCGGAAGCGCAAAAGCTGGCAAAAAGCATTACGTGATCAATCATATGAGTCTCTCCGGTAAAACGTCATTTTCATCTTACTCACATATATATACATAAAATTCATGTAAACATAACATTTTTACACATCCATATATTAACATTCTTAAGCAAACATCACCAATCAACTTCAACTATATATTCAAACCTAAAACTATTACCATCGTACAATCAATAAATACATCATCCAAACAACAATCTATAAAATATTCAATTTTTTACAAAAATTTATCACTAAGGATATTATACACTCTTATCAATCCTCAATGCTAACCTTAATAGATTACAATCAACATTTAATCAACTCTCAATCCAAAAAAAGAAAAAAAAAATACTAAACCAAAGTCAGATAGTCTCTAAGTAGTAACAGCGCGCTCTAGCCAGACACGCTTCTCTCAAACTTTGCCACCTCTATACGGCGCTGCGCTCGCATACATATACACACATTCACGATAGATGTTAGAAGCAGCTGCGTTCTATAATACGCGTATAAAGAAACAGGCCGGCGTCAGTAGTAGTATATATATAGTGAACGCATAATGCCCGGTATACGCTCGCGCCAGATCGGATATATTTAGATACCGAGAGATTGGCATAGGTCGGGATAACAGAGAACAGCCGCGCCTCCCGCTCTATCTATCTCTCTTTTTGCGTACTTTATCGACCTCACCACAGCACGTGGCCTCTTCCATCTCTTTTTATCTCATTATATGTTTATATACATATGTACCGATCTATAGCCGGTTTTAGTCGGTAAGCTTGAGTTTTGTGCTATACAAGCGTTAGGCGAATCTTGTGCTATAACTGGTAGATTCTTGGGTGTGACCAAACATGATGATTCCCTTTTTTTTATTAATGAAGTAGTATAAAGACCTAATTAGTCGGGTTTAATTAATTAAGACAGTCTTTTTTTTAATTCGTTAATTTAAAAATACTGTCTTGATATTGTTTTAAAAATTAAAAATTAAATATTTTTGATAGTGAAAATTAAGAATTAAAAAATAAAAGGGTTTAAAGCTCACTATTGTAGTATAACATGTTTGTTCCATTTTTTAAAAATAACAAGCAATTTTATATAAAACCTCTTAGAACCGGTAAACAGGCAGCTTGTACTCAACACACAGAGAAGAGAGCTTGGAAAAAAAAGAGAAAGAGCAAATATTGCGTTGAAGCAAAATAGAAGTAGAGAGAAAGAGAGAGATTGGCTCGAGTTCGTATATATTCGCGCCGGGACTAATTACGCGTGCTCTTGCTACTCTCTGCTATTTCTCGTGCTTCTATTCGCCATCACACATATATACATACACACATACATACACACATTTTAAGGTTTCTCTTTCTTGTTTCTCTAATTTTTCGGCCTGCATCAGAGGTGGAAAATATTTTGCTACTGCGTTTATTTTGGCTTTAGCTGTTGTAGTGCAGAGTTAGCTCTCTCTTTCAGAAAATTTGTTATATACCGTCGTCTATTATTTGCAAGCTCTCTCACGCGAGTAGTCTGATACTTTTGACCTGCAATTTTAGTGGGTGTGTGTGTGTGGGGGATTTTAAAATTAACTAACTAATTTATTACTATATCGTGAAATATATATATTTATATATTTACAATTATTTGTAACGCTGAAATTTTTATTTTCTTCCCCCTACGGCCGAAAATACGCTTTCCTGGCGTGTTTTCGGGCCAGAAAGAGCGGCTTTTGTGGCTGGCTCGATGGGAGCGGCGCTC